>VXBR01000306.1:596595-673532 GCA_013400215.1 Cisticola juncidis | reverse complement strand
AAAAAAAAAAAAAAAAGGCTTGCTGATTCTCTACTTAAACTATTTATAATCCATGTCACCTGTGAAATGGGGCTTGAAGTGCCACCCTGCTCAAGTGCCAAGGAGCTGAATAACACTGCAAGTGCTCTGTGTGGTGACACAAATCATTCCACATGGGGAAGGAACAAACCCAGAGACACTCCCACACGGCAGAGTCCTCCCTCCCTCCTGCTGTTGACTGATGCAGCAGGCTGAGCTCTGCATCCAAGAGCAGAGTACCTGGCCTGGGCCTTCCTCTGGAGCTCTTGTGTGCTCTGGGGTTCACATGCTTGGTGCCCCTTCTGCCCTTACACCGAGGCTTGGCCATCTGCACCTTTCCCTGGTGAGGGAAGGCACTGGGACAAATTCATGAGAGGGGCTTCCAAAAGGCTCTGCAGTAAAATACCTCATCTCATAGGGCACCAAAAAGGGTTTTCTACAGGATCAAAGAAAAAGAGGTCATTTTTTACCTGCACTAGCAGAGTTTAACCTTGTGCCAGCTACTAATGTTTCATGACTGCTTCTGCTTGAGGAAATTCAGGGTGACATCCACACCAGTGGCTCCAGGAAAATCAGGGAGTGACCATATGAGATTGGCCTTCCCCAATCCCAGTGGTGCCCCTGGATTCAGGTCTGATGTCAGCACTGTCAGTGTTGCTTCCCCACCACTGCGGGGGACACGGGTGATGCTGGGCAAGTTATGAGCCCGGGCTGGAGCAGGAAATAATGCAGACCAATGATTGCTGCTGGCGTTTTGTGTTGAAGTGTCTCATAGTTCACACTGGCTTCACATGGATTGCTAACGTGCTCTTGTTAACAGGTTGCATTTTAAAGAGGCTGTTGGGTGTTTTGGCTCAGGAGAGCACAGGCAGGAGGCTTTGTGGGACTGACCCTTGTGTCTGCCTCTGCTGCCTGGCTCTGCCAGCTCCATCTGTGGAAAGGATGCACAGCCACACTGCCCAGAGGTGGATAGTTGCCCTCCTTATGCATATAAATGTGTTTATTTTTAATACATTGTTAAATTTGCATGATCATCTCTGTGGGGTGGTCTTGTTTAGCCTTCTATCTTTAAAAATACATTCTTCTCCAATACCACCCGATTAAGGGATCTCTGAATAAAATATCTTGAAAACACAATGAAGAAGAGGCCTTCTGGGACACAAGGCTGTGCTGTGCACAGCCTTTCAAGGTGGGTGTGAACCATTTTCTTCCAGTGCCCTGCACAGATGGTTTATTGACCATTTACTCTGCGTGGCAGCAGGTGAGGTCAGGCTGGGGAACAATTTAGATTGTGTTTCCTACCAGGCTGGAACCTTCAGTGACAATTTCTTCAAGGCACAGAGCACTCATAGCTGCTGATCCAGAAGGCACTTGGGTGGGAGGCTTCATCTACTGGTTAAATGCCTCCAAGTTGTTATTTCAGTTTTCACTTGACATGCAAGTTCAGTCTAATTAAAGCAGCAGAGATGAGATCTGTGTGTTCTGAAATACACATTTTGACTCTGCTTTTCTCTCCCTGTCCCCAATGGTTTCCTCACTGAGATGTTATAGAGAAAGTCATCAGTCCTGACCATATTCAGCTGAAATTGTCTGGGAAATTTGGCAAATAAGATGCAATTACTTATATAGACATTTATTCGGGAGACTGGAATTAGCACACTTGCCCTAAAACCTCAATCTGAGGTGAAAATTCTTCAGGGGGAAAGCACTAAAATGGCCAGCAAAAGCCAGGGGGTGTGCTAGAGGGCAAAGAACAATCATTTCATTTGGGGCAACTGCCCTGAGCTGAAGTTTGTGGTTCACATGAATAAATTATGCTCATAACTTATTTCATGGGTGAGCCTTCACATAGGGTAAATGCAAGAGGAACAAGTGCCACCTGGCTTTGTCTTTTGTCTCAATTTATCTCTGGGGACAGCACATGTGGGGAAAAGCACTCAACTCATCCTAAAGGTTGATTAAAGACTCATTCAATAAACATTTAGGGACTTTCTTTAAACATGACTTAAATAAAACAAATATTCTTAAATAGAAAATAAATGAGAAGGGCCTACAGAAATTTCATTCCAGTAGCTGAAAGGAAAGATGGAGAGGGACTTCTTAAAAGAGCATATGGTGACAGGAGAAGGGGGAATTACTCAGACTGAAGGAGGGCAGGTTTAAAATAGACATTAGGAATTAAATCTTTACTGTGGGAGTGGTGAGGCACTGGAACAGGCAGGCCATTCTGTGATTCTATTCTAGATTCTATAATTATAATCCATATTATAGAGGATGGATCTGAGACTGCAACACTGGAAACAGAGGAGTGCACAGGCACCTCCAGCTTCTACATGTTCCAATTTATAATAACCTTTTTTAAATTGTCCTAAAGAACATCAAACTTTTGTTTGGTTGCAAGGTGCATGTATAAAAGATGGCTACAACATAACAATGTATATACTTTATAAAAGAGGTAAAAACTAAGACTTACCATTTAAAACTGTATATAAACACTTTCATTTTCCTTTGTCTTCTGTCTCAGAAAATAAAAATATGTAGGTTTTTTAAAATTCTGTCTAGTTTTATGTGACTGGAATGATTAGAGCTTCTTGCTAACTGAAATCAGATTACAACAATACTTTCTTCCCAGCTACAGGAAATCCAACATTTTCATTAGTATTTTGCATTGTGTGATTATAAAGGAAAGCAAATTCTACTTTTTCTGTACTTGAAATGAAGGGTTATTGCAGTGGCAACTGCCAAGCAGAGAGCTCATATAAATAATAGAACAAGCATCCATTGTCTCTCTACTGACACAGTGCCAACAACTAGGTCCCTGTTTCCACCTTTTTCAGTCTTTGGGAGAAGACTCTGTCCTTGTTTTAGGTTTTGCAATCTGTTGTACTTTATTATTTAGTGAAACATCGATTGGATGAACTTCAGGTTTTTAATGCATTGAATATTTATAGCTATTTGAAATCTATATTTAACCCTAAGCTAACAAATATATTACTTTTTTTGGTGTTACAAAACTGCTTTTTCTAAATTTTGCTTATGTAATATTTTAAAGCCTATATTCAATGAAAATATTATTCAATCACCTAAGTTATCCTTCAAGAACAACAAAACCTTTGTTGTTACTGATATGAAATGTTGCAGTTACGGCAGATTTGAAAATTCTTGAAATCTCTAAATAAACACAGAGGTATTGAGTAAATGGACTTGCAGTATGGTTCTACAGTGACCCTTTTCTTAATAAAATGTACTAATTCAGTTTGGCAGTGCTGATCAACTGTGGGGGAGTTCAGCAGAGGCCACAAAGATGGTCTGGGCTGGAGCACATACTCTGTGAGGAGAAACTGAGGGAGCAGGGCTTGTTCAGCCTGCAGAAGAGATGATTTTGGGGGGACATGGCAGCAGCCACCAAAGGAACTTGTGCAGTTCCTCTCTGTCATGGCTGCATTTTAAAACCAGACTGGAATAAAGTCCTGAGCAACCTGGTCTGGCCCTACTTTGAGCAGGATTTTGGACTAAAGGCCCCCTGAGATCCCTTCCAGTCTGCATTTAACTGCAGAACCATCATTCTAAGGTTTTGTATATCTGGTAAAAGTAAAGAAATGAAAGCAAGGTTTGCATTTAATCAGATTAATCATTAATTGAGAACTGATTTTCACAGAAAAAGAGAATTAACCAGTTCATTATGTTTAACACTTTGCATAAATATCTGTGATATTGATTTTCTCTAATCATGAGTTTATGGCTGGGTATCTCACAGTATTCAACCAGAAGTGCCAAAGATTTTACATGATCTCAGAAAATCAGGAGTTCAAAGGTAGTTGATGCTCTGGTGTTTTCTGATGTGGTACGTTTTTAAATGAAAGCTCATAATAAATAACATACTCAGCTAACACAGTGAAAACTTCAAAAGATTTAAAATTAAAAAGAAAAATCTGAAACAGCATATAAGATGCTGGGATGAAAACAACATTAATTTTAAAAGATCCTAAATAATGGGAAAAAGGATGACTTTAATGTCACCTTTTCAGTTCACTGCTCTCATGCCACCTGTACTCACTATCCATTTCCTAATTGAGGTTTCCCCAGTCTGCTCTATCCTGATTTAGCTGCCCACTGCTCCCAAAGGACATTGCCAATAGCTATAGATAAGCTGGACCACATAAAAATCTGGAACCTTATCCCCTGTATTTGCTTTACAAACCCCACAAAGAAACCTTAAATAGCCAAATTAATTCCCTTCTTTAAAAACATCTAATTTCAATATTAACTACACATATCTAACTGGTGCATCCACAACATGCAAGCTAGCCTGCAAGGGAAGGATAAAACCTGCCTCTTTAGTCTAATACTAGAAAGTAATACATCAAAAATCAGAATTTCCACAGACTGCACCCCACAGCACATGGGGCAGGTTTCCCTCCCTAAAGTTTCACCAAACACTGAAATACTACATTCCTTGTCTAATGTTTCTTTACACTCTTCTCACCAACCTAAATGTTTTCAGAGGACTGAAAAACAAATGAAACATGGTAATCTTTCACAGAGTGATCAAAATTAAACTAAGAAGGAACCTAACACAGTTGTTAGTGAAGAATTGTTATTCTTACTGTGAATACAGTGAACCTCTGGAAAACCTGCAGGGTCAGTAATCATACAAAAGACAGTTATTTCTCCTGCATGGTTTTTAATTTTCATCCAGATTTATGAGCTGGAAGAAAGCATACATCCCTGAAGACAATACTAGCTTACAAATAGAAATAGGCAGGTGAAATATTGCTTTATGAGAGTAATTAATTCCATCAGCCACTGGAAAAAAAATGAAAAATCTGTGGAGAATCAGACAAACAGTCTGGAGACAGAACTCCAGACAAAAGCAGCAGGTGGACTGACATCATGTACACAGAATAAACTGGAGAGATGATGGTGTGGAGCCCCTGGCAGGAGCTGGTTGCACTAGAAAAGGGTAGGAGGTTATTTGGGGACCTTAGAGGTATTGAAGGCAAGATTGAGGTGCAGTGTGAAGGCCCCTGGAACTGTTGTGGTAGGGGTGCCATTGGGGTTTACTGTCCAAAGACTTAGGAAACTTGGATTCATGGATCCTGCTGCTCACAGTATAGTTTGGCCTTTCCTCAATACAGACTTTTTTCAGAGATGTCCATTAGAAGGCTAATTTTTTTTAGGGTTGGGATTAAGAGACAATCAGACATGTGGATGCCTGAATCACACCCAGTCTTTCCCACCTCAACCAGAGAAATAAAATTTAAAAGAGAAAAATCTGTCCTCTGGACTTCCACAAGTCCTGTCCTCCAGCCCTGCTTTCCAAACCAGCAACTTGTAGCAGCTCTTAGGGCCAAGCAAAGCCCTGAGCTGCCCTTGCAGGGTGTTACAATGGCTCAGCATCCCTTGGTGCTGACTTCCAGCTCTGCTGTGGGTGGGAGCTCTGTGAGCCACAGCTGGATCAGCACCCACCCTCTGCCCCTGCTGCCAGCTCCAGAATGGTTGAATTCAGCTGCCCCTGAGTTATGGGCAGTTTTTTCTTCCTCCATCCAGGAAACCATGGCCTGCCCAGAGACTCACTGTCACACTCTAGAGAGGATCATAAGAAAATCCAGTCTGGAAGGGGCCTCGGGAGGCCTCCAGACCAACCTGCTGTTCAAAGCAGGGTCAACTACACTAAAAAACACAAACATCTCTGCTATACCTTCTACCACGTTGCCTAACAACACATCAAGGCTCACAGTTCTGGTATTTGTGAATGATTTTGCATAGAAAATAATAATAGAATTATCAAAATTACATTAAACAAAATCTGAACCTCACCTTGAATTGGTCAGTCACTTGACACAGGCATAAATACACTGAATTTACATCTCATTTGGACAGCAGTCTCCCATAAAACACACTTTGCCAACAATAGTGAATTTGAATCCATGTTTCTCACTAGGAAACAATCCATGATTTGTCTTACTCAGAAATAAATTACCTGCTAAGCTACATTGCTATAATATCTCTTTTAGATACGGCATGGATAATAATTCTCTAAACCCATTATTAAAAAAGACATTGAAGTCTAAACCCCTTCTCTTAGAGTAAAGTAATAATGAAGAGATTTATAACCCTAGTCTCAAAGGAAACCAGAGTACCAGAGAATCTAAGCAACAGTGTAAGTACCTCCAGGATAGATGGTTGCTCTTGCTTTTTTATGACTGACTAATTTTTCCTGAGCACAGATTTGTTTTCAGAAGTCTCTGGCAGAATGAGCACAACACTAGAATGAATCTTTGTAGGAAAATATCCTGTTGATGCTCTGAGATTCTTTAGCACCAACACTGGATTTCGTATGTCCCTGGTGAGCAAAAAAATGGTGGTACTGGGTGAAATGCAATCAGACTTCAACTCTTTGTTTATTTGCTAATGACAGTTTCCTATCAAAATTAATACATTGGGAATTCAGTTCAGTAAAATTGCCAGGAAGGTGAACTTTTCAAATACACACAAATAATTATTGCTTCTTTTTACTTGAAATATTGCTTGGGAGCTCAAATTCCCCTGTCTGGAATCCCAAATTCCAAGTACTACAGATGAAGGCATTCATCGGAGACTTGCACATCTGCTGCTGTACACAACAGAGTGGTGCTAGAAATTAGAGAAATTCATCTGTAATTTGTGTAGCTAAGAAGTTTATGGTTGATTAATAAAACATCAAACTCAGGCTAACACTTAACGATAAAAGAGGATCTCTTCTCATAACTGGTATTCTAATGGAGTTTTCAGACTGATACAGTTTTTTAAGATTTTATGAAAATACTGCATCAAACAGTAAACAAAACAAAAAAAAAAATACATCTTTGTTCTTGCAAATCTCTCCTCTTCAACTGAGAAACTTTGGGTAGTAGGTCCACTGATGTATTTAGTCCAGTTTCCTCTACCCTTATGGAAGGAACACTCCCCATGAGCTGCCTGGGATAAATTCACAAATGTCAGGGTAAATTCAACAGGTTTTCTAAAACTTTGGTTTTCTGAGCACTCTCTTTGTCAAAAATATCCAAAGCAGTGGCTGCAAAGAGTTCCCTGGAATGGGAAGCAGTGACATCCTATATGTGACAAAAATCTTCCCAGTGCAATTTAAGTAAAACTGACCAGACTAAGGATGGATTCATAACAGGTACTAGATTCATGAAAAGTTACATAAAGGAACTACAAGTGTAATGAACAATTTCCTGTTTTGAATGATCATCAGGCATCTGTTGATCTCTGGAAAATAAAAAATCCCACTTCTGCACAGAGAATGGCTGAAATCTTGAAAAACTACAACGGAAAACCAATATAACATAAGCTAGAAGATACCATGCTATGAATGGGATGGATGTGGCAATGAGTCAAAAGAATTGAAGCAAGACCCTTCAGAGGGAGGGAACAAATAGCAATAAACTGTTAGCTGGTGTCTTGGTTTGGAAAGACAGGTGTCTGCCAGGGAAAGCTGGGGCTTCCCTTGGAATAGAGAATGTAAACCCCCTCCCTTCAAATTATTATAATTTCATGATTAGTGGCTTTCAGGCAAAGATATGGGAATAGTAATAACAATTCTTTACCAGGAATATTAAAAAATACAAATGTAGTAGTACAAAAAAACCCCAAACAAACAAACAAACAAACAAAATCCTAGAACCCCTGACAGTCAGAATACAACCTGAGCCCCTGTTGGTCAGGGTGTTGGAAGTAGTGCAAATGAATCCTCCTGGAGTAACAGATATGGTCCCATTGGAGTAGCAATGATCCTGTAGAAGGATCCAGTGGTGGTGAGATAGGTCCAGTTTTCCTCTGGGAATCCAGTGGAAAAACAGACTGCCCTGGTGTTTCTGACTGTCAGTTTTTATCCAGGTAGGAATGGTTGGCTCCTCCCAGTGGGTGGAGCATCTCACAATGGGATGATGTAATTTTATCAGTCACTTGGTGAGCCTTGATGGCCCATTAACAGAAGATATTCCCCTGGAGGGAGGGTGGGTCATGGAAGAGATAAGAACACTGCCCCACCTAGTTTTAACCACTGGCCCATTATCAGAAGGCACCTGCCCCCTCCTCCCTGGAGGTATGAGGAATGAGTTATACAAGAGATAAAGTGAAAAAACAAAAACATCTCCCGCAACTGGTTTCAAAGATGGAAAATAGAATATACATTTTTGGTTACATTTTGTCTACTACCAAGACAGCTGGTAAAGGTGTGTGGATGACAGAGATACAATTATAAATGTAGAAGAAAACAAAACATATCTAAGAACAGCATCTCAAACAGTGCTGTAAAGATAGCTACACTAACTGTGGTGTACCACTTGTTTGGCACAGGCTAAGAAAACAGGCAGACTTCATCCGCTGGCAAAGATAACTCTATGTTATTCCTGTATGAAGATTGTTAAAAACAATATATTGCAAACAACAAATAAAATGTTTTAAAATACAGCTGGTTATGTGTAGCATTTAGTTTTCAGGTGCATCCATTTCTGAGGATCCCTCAATCAAACAGCTCACAATAAGTTTAGATTCCTTGCATGATATTGCTGCTCTTTTTTAAAAAATTGTATTTTTAAAAAATCTTTAATTTTATTGACCTGAGGCCAATCCCTTGTATTTAAACTTAATACTTGGGTTTATGTATTACTAATACACAATGTAGACATGTTAACATGTACCTTTTAGCTTAAGAATTTCAAATGATCTGTTTATTTCTATCTCTCAACATATATTCCACTTGAATATTGTTCTGGCTGTATTATTGACTTCATAATTACTAAACTAAGAGATACAGAAAGATTATAAATATTTTAGATTCTTTGAGTAAACCAGAGTCTTTTCTGAGTTTCCATTCACAAATCTTTTGATCTGTGCTTACCACAGAAATTTATATGTCTTGCTGCAGAGAAATACCTTCCTTTTTTTGCAGCTGTCCAATAGTGTTGTGGAAAATTGTTCTTCAGTACTTCTCATGCTGATACTTGGTGTTTTGAGGAGTTTACAATAGGAACATGGTAAAAAACTTTGACCTGTTATTTTTAGGAAGCAAGAATGAAACTTTTTTTTCCCCCAGGCTATTTCACATGCTTCATTATGCACAACAAAATACATTAAATTTCAGAAAATCTTTGCTTTTCAAATTCTAACATTTGTCCTGTTGAATGGGATTTTAATTGAACCACACCTACATTTCTTAATAGTCTCTTTAAAATACTATGCATGGTTTGAGAAAACATTTATACCAATTAACACTTCTGAAACTTGTACCAAAATACATGAGAAAATGTCATTTTAATTTTTGGGAACATACTTAAAAATATCCTGGTAAAAGCCTTGCATTCCTGAAGCCAGGAATCCATGTCTGCATTCTGGTGGCAGGTATGCTGAATGATGCTGCTTCATGACTTCATGACAAGTAGAGGTTTATTTGGTACTGGCTTAACTTGGAGTATTTTCCTGTGCCCCTCCACACAGCAGGAGTGTGCACACAGTCATTCCACACCTGAAGTAAGGAGTAGTGATTTCTAAGCCACAGAAAGCTCACCCCTTGCAGCCACACTGGTACTATTTTTCTCTTGGTCTCCCAATGCCAACCCCTCCTGGCTGAAGAGGAGTTTACTAAAACAGGTGCACAGCTGGAGCTTCTTGCCAAGCCCGAGCTTCCTCAAATTCTTCTCCATTTGTATATAATAATCCTTTCCAGTATAGTCCGCTATATTCAGACATCCAAGATAATATTATTAAAGACAGCTAAGTTGTTATCAACTTTCACGGGAACGGACCCAAAAGTTCAGAAATAATTAACACAGGGAGAAAGAGGGATAGACAAGCAGCATTTTCACTCTAGAAATACATCCTATGCTACGTTAAACTGAACTTCCCTGCAGGTTTTGTATTTCTGTTTTTAACTGACACGGGCACCTTTTAATGCTGGTGACAGAAAGTTTTAATATGAGTGACTGGAAACTGGACAGTTGCCCAGGAAATGGATCTGTGTCACCAAGAACAGCAGTTATTCCTTTTAGAAGAGCACCCTCCTAACCAAAGGACACACAACATAATGAAGAAAAATTACCCCAGTCACTGTTATTTCAGAAGTACTAGTAAATGAAGTGAGCCTGCAGTTAATTCTTGCACCATTAACCCCTGATCCCAAACGAGCTCTGTGGTCTTGAGCACATTAATGACATTAAGTAGGTACATGACAGCTCTATGTTGAGCACCCTTTTGCCCAGCCTAAGGATGTCATAACTTACAAGATATCCATTTTCTTTGCAAAACTGAGCAGAAGGTGTTCCAAACTACTCTGCTGCAGTTTGGGCATGGCTGTCAGCAGAGACAGGAGAGATCCCCATGTGCTGGAGGGAAGACCTGGAAATCTCTGGGCCACAACCTCCTGAAACCAAAGAGTCCCTCAGAGCCCACACACCTTCCCAAAACTCACCTTAACATCACCCACCACAGCAATGGGAGGGAAGGCTACTCGATGTCACATGGCAAGATGAAGCATTTTTCAAAAATTTGTGTAAAACATTAATGAGAATTTCTAATTTTTACATAAATGTCTTTTGGTTTATAACAGTATCTAAGTTTTATTTACAAAGTGAATAGAATTATCCATTGCAAGTGTCCTATTCTAACTTATTTTTAAGTGAAAATTTTAAAAATCCCAACAGTCTCTTTCAGCTTTGTAAAAAACTTCATACATTTCAATTGTTTTTTGACTTGTTATAACAAATGTTAGAAAACATTAGAGGAAACACAGGATATGGCATGAAAGCTGGGACAAGAGCTCTGAAGTCTAATTTCTCTCGCCTTCTCCAGAGATATGTTTTTTTGTTTTACTGTCCTTTGTTTCCACTGAAAACAAATGTTTAAAATAAATGTTTAAAAAGAATGTTCAATAAAAACAATTAAATAATAATAAATAAAAGTTTTAAAGTAATTTCTTCATTTTCACAAAACGATTTTTCAAGTTTTGATTTATGTGTAAACATTAGTATTCTCCCATGGATACAATTCCTTCCAGCCATTTAAAATACATGATGACTATTTTGTTAACTCCGAGAACTGTCAAAGAGAACATGTCCCGCTTCTTGCAGAGAAGTGATGAGAAAATTCTAGCAAATGACAGCCTTGGTTCCTGCACAATTAACACTTCCTGTAAACTGCATCTTAGGCACAGAAATCTAAATCTTCTTGCTTCAAAATTGCATGAATATATATGAATGATACTGTCAAAAGTTCATATTCACTTGGAGTAATAGTGAGGTCAAAGTGTATTTTCAAGTCAGTGTCAATCCTAAATTTAGGCTTTGTAAGAACAATTTTTTTAGAAAAGCCAAAGGGAATAGAAATATTTACATAAAATTTATAAAAAAGTAAACAGATTCTAGTTAAATATTCCGACAAGTTTTTCACTGCTCTGGATTTTAATATAATTCAAGAGAAATTTAAATAGTTAAGAAAAGAAAGACTAAAGTAAAAGTTTATTTATATTTCTGCTTAGGAGTAAAAATAACAGAAATACTACAAAATATTGGATTTTTCAAGTGTAATTTATATAGGTAACAATTGTATTTATTGCAGAGAATGGGCAAGACTTGTCTTTAAATTTATAGATTCCCTTAAGAATAGTTTTAAGTATATTCATGTAAATATATTCCTTTGTGCCTTGTGGTAAAAATAATGATAGCATTCGCACCCAAATATATAAACCCAGAAATGTTATTCACTTGATAAACTGCACTGTATTGCTGTCTATTATTCTCACAGAGAACATAAGGGCATATAGAGAGGGTCTGAAATGCAATCAGAAGAGGTATTGTAAAGCATATTTTTGACACCATCTAGCCCAGCCTACACTTAAATGAGAGATTGGTGCCTCTTATGAATTAAACATAATTCTTGATTTATGTTCTGTTACCCTTGTATCAAAACCCATAGTTCCAGAGCAATGTCACTGTGAATTCATTTAATGATATTGATGATACACCTAACGCAGAGAATACAAAGTAACAAGCAGTGCAGAGTGTGGCTTTATAAATCACTCCTACAGAGCATTAGGCAATAAATAACAAGCCATTAATTCACCCTAAAGTATGCTAAAACATGAAAACTACTTGTGCAGCAAATTATAAATACCTACCATTTCTAGTAAAAATGTAAACCTTATGACCAAGAAATTTTATCAAATCGTGATATACATATCAGACTTCAAATGAAGTGGGTTTGGATTAGACCTCCTTTCTTTAAAACAAGAACAACATAGCAGTTAGCTCATCCTCAAGGCAGCCCAAGAACCCAGTGTCTCAAATCCCTTCCAGCACCCACATTTCACCTGTGTCATTCTCAAACTCCTGACTGCACAGGCAACTCTCCCAACAAATACTGGTGTTGCTGCAGCTCTTCAGCTAAATATGAAGCCCCAGGTCCTGAGAGTTCTTGCACTGTGAGTTATCAGCATCACATGGGAAGCTCTCATGTCCTGTGAGACACCTTCTTCATGTCCTTCTCACACCAATACTCACACTATCCACACAACACCATCCTGTGCATGCGATTTAAAACAGCATAATCCAGTCTAACTGAGATTAGGAAATATTTTCCTTGAGAAAACTGAAATTGGAGGGCAACAAATTATTAATTTACACATATCTGATGCTAGAAGTTTTTATGGTTGAGAGTCTTTGGCAAAAAAACCCAGATAATTTGTTTCTTATGGTCTACTTTGTAGTACTTGAGGAAATTATATTTCAAGCATCTGCTTTTCTGCAGTTACTCAGCACGAGTTGAATATTTTTAGTCTGTGTCTAAGAAATGGTAAAGCAACCTCCAATTATACCTACTGGTTAAAAGTTTTTGCATCTTTTAGAGACCCAAATTGTTATGGTCTACAATTCATGAGGCAACACTTGTAGAGCTGGATTATGACCTTCTTGTCATGAGCAATGTCACGAATGTAATAACTATAAAAGAAGTAGTTTGATTCCCTGGGAATCATCTCTCTCCCTCCTTGTTGGATCTGCTAAGGGCTGCAAGGGTCATGATGAGAGAAAAGTAATTGTCCTAAAAAAAGAAAGACTGTAAACCTAAGAAACCTGGTTAATGGACCAAACACTGACCATGTTGACTGAAGCTCAAGTCTTTCAGGATACTTAGCTTGGCTAGTCAAAAACGGGAAAAAACAGTCTGACAGTTTGAATGCTGCTGAATTTAGAATGGTTGTTTTATTTCTCCATTAATCTATTAACAAAAAGGCGAATTCTCCTATTAAAAATGACAGTGAGAAAGCTGAAGGCTGCGTCTGAGTGCAGGAGATGGACACTGTCCCCATTTTGTATAAATTAAGATAAAATCTTTTCATGATCACTTTTTACTGTAGTTACCCAACAGTGCTTAAGTAAAAGAAGTAAAAGAAGTAAAATTGCTTGAATTATTATGACAACATCAAGCCTTGGTTTGGGCTTCCCCAAACTGTTTTGGCTCCTCTATCTCTGCTCCTCTCCCCAGTAAACCGTAATCTCCAATACTGGGTCACCTCCTAATCTGACATTTTGATAGTGCAAATTTGAGGATTGCCACAGGCACAGACATGCCACTAAAACAAAACAAAACAAAACAGCTCTGTATGAATAACAAAGTTGTCTCTCAAGGGTTTTTACTTTTCCAAGTTTTTGTAGGCAAGGTTCTGACTTTCTGCATGAAGTCTTCCCAGGCCTGGCTTAACCAGCACCCCTACAAGTTTTGCTGTCTCATCAAAAGCTCTCTGCTCTTTTCTGTTTCCCAGACTGTATTTTTGCATCCCCACCCATTTCTGTATTTCCCAAAATAATCTTAACAGTATGCCAATGAGAAACACAGTAAACAGTTCTTTCTAACTATCTCATCTGGAATTACATCTCCCATTTTAACTTTTCCTTTGAAAAGAAACCACTTAGTCCAACATTGTTTTAATGACATTTTTAGAATAAAAATGTAATTATACTCTGCATATACAAACCTCAATGCTAAAATTTAGCTTCATCTATCCATAACAGTGCATCAGTTGCTGGGAGACCAAAGATTATGGTACTCACTGTCATTCTTTTGCTTTGTATTTCAACAGCCTCCATCATCCCCTTGCATACTAACAGCTGCATAGTACTTTTGCTCTTTAATTTGTTTCAGTGATTGTGTGAGCAGATTGAGGTCAGTATAATGCCCTCGAAATTCCTAGTGGCAAACCACTTCTGTTATGGACATTAAATCTGAGATGCCCATAGCCCAGACTTTTCTACATAAAAATTTACTGAGTGACCCAGTTATCCAGCTTTGGCCCAGGTTATTCTATTAAAAAAGAAATGTTCTAAAGAAACACATTGGCAGAAGCTTACATATTGCAAACATTAGGCACAGGCCAAACATCAAGATGCCAGTCTGTAGAGACCAGGCTGAACTGTAAAATTCATCAAAATAAAGCTCTAAAGTATAAATACAGACTTTCTATATGGACAATGACAGCCCAAGGCATTACTGGTTTTCTAGCTACCATCTTAGTTATAGTTCCTAATTCTCACAAAACCCTGAAATTAAGTACTGCCAGCAACAAAAGTTACACTTCTCATGTTTTGTCTCAGTAATAACTAAACAACTAGTAATAACTAGTAATAACCAGTAATAACAGCAATAACTCTGTAGCTGAAGACAGCTATTCTTAATTTGATATGATGTTGCTGGAATTGCTGCTGATTTAACTTTGTCCTTGCAGACCCTCTGAATCCATAACTGCACAGCCATGCAGCAGGCAGTCAGCTTTGGGGGTGCACTGTCTGGGTGTGCTGCCCAGCCATGGCTGGAAGTGCTCTGGGCTTTGGCAAGTGCTCACTGACAGTGAATCTGCAGGAATGCAGACATGAAAGGTATTATTACATTGCTATTTGTTATGCTAATTTTGTTAAGGGCCTGTCGGAATTTCATTATAAACCATATTTTCAAGGAGCTCATAAATCAGCCATGAAATGTATTCTGTGCTCACACTTTCATAGACTGAATAAGACCCAATGACTTGATTTTGCCAATTAAAAAAAAAAAGAGGGTTTATTAAAATTCTATTTATTAATTTTTCAAACATAACTTGAAAATTTAAAGATACTGTTAAAGCACTGCTGAACAGAGCACAGCAAAGCTTCCAGCACTTGCAAACACTGAGCTTCACTTACTCAATAACTTTGTTACTGTCTGAAAATCTAATTAAACTCATGAAAACTTAATGAACTTGGCTAATATCCCTGTTTTGGCTGAGGTTTGTATCTCTCTCTTTCTCTTTGTCACTGGGTGTTCACTGCTCCTGAACCTTCCAGCCTCTACACAGCTGAGAGCCCCAAGATGTGCTGCAGCCTTTGGGGATCCAGGACACAGCTCCAGGACAGACTCTCAGGTCAAAAGGACCATTTCCTGCTCTGTCCTGGCTTTGGCACTCCCCGGTACCTCCAGCTGGGAATTCCCATTCCAAGTCTCATTCTGCAACAGAAAATGCCTGCTGCCAAAAGTGAGACAAAAACCCAGCCTTGAAATCCAGCTTGACTACCTGTGAGCTAGATCAGTACCAAGAGCAGTGAGGTGTTGATGCAAATTAATTACCATTACCAAATTAAACTACTGCAACTGAACTGCCTTTACTGACCACTTAATAGCTATTCAGTAGTCATCTATGTCACATTGCACGGCATCCGTCAGCCTCAGAAGTACTTGCTTATGATTTTTTAAATTTATTTTTTATTTCTTCTCCTAGTCCACAGGGCTTGTAGCCAAGAGTACTTCAGAGTTCTGAATATAGTCACAACCAGCAAACCTAGCTACTAGTTAGATGCCTAGTGAGTTGCAAATCAACAACAGAAATATCCTTACAAATACAAGTAAATATTCCTGACATATCCTAAACACTAGCGAGAGTGAGATCTATTTTTATTTCATTCAGCAAACATATACTAAAACCTGCAAATAGTCCTCCTGTGAGTTGCTTTGTTTTTGTATCACAGCAAAGCATTAAAAAATCAATCTTTAAAAGCTTAACAACAAAAAAGGCCAAGTGCAATCTACATACGCTGAAACTAATTACTTTTATGACAATCTACTTATCCACCACATAAGTCTGGCAACATAATACATGAATTCCCAGAGTCTTAGTGTCTGCAGGTTGTGCCATATGGCAATACAAAGTTAGATTTGGATGTGATTTCAGTATCACAATGGTTATGTCTTTAAAGGCACAAACAATTGTCAATACATGAGGAATTAAATCAATTTTAGAAATTTAACATTAAATAATGTGCACTTTTCTGAGGTGACTCATAGACACCATAATTCTCTGCCAGAATTATAACATTTTTCACTATTGATGGGCATCAATAGTGAAATTAGGAAAGTCGGAAAGCTAAGAATGAACCTCATAAGGAGAAAACACTTGACATGGATGTTCTTTGCAATATTGGAGAGGGGTTGAAAAGAACAAACAACAAGAAGATGAACTATTATTTTAGAGAAAATGTCAACAAGAAGATATATTTGTGAGTCCACATTCATACTGCCTAATAAAAGACACTGAAATCCTTGCAGAGGCTAGATGAAATGTGATGTATCCTTGATGTACTTCAGAACAAAGACAGTGTCATCACAAATTCCAGGTGTGCTTGCTCTCCCCCCGTGAGAAGTAAAGCTGGCATTCCTCATTCATCAGCATGGACAATGGCTCACAGAGATAAACCACTGGTTTCCAGTCAAGGGAGGCTTCATGTGGCTTTGAAAGAGAGAGGAGGATTGGAACACCATGCTCTTCCCTTCCCAGGCAATCCAAGAAACAGATCTCTTCTGCTGTACGAGTCAGGAACCACCACAGTGCAGTTGTTGCCTCCAGTCCAGATGGGCAGAGACCTCCCAACAGGTACAGCCACAGACAGGTTAAGCAGGAGAGAGATGTGAGCTACAGACTTCAGCTGACAATGCAAGGAACAACTCAGACAGAGAGCTGTCTTTCCAACCCTTTACTCGCCCACTCTGGGACCCTTGATGCTGAGATCAATGAGAAAAAAGAGTTCCCTAAGAAGTTAAAAGCTCCACAGAATAAGAAATCCAGTGCTCAAAGCCATCAGGAGACACACCATTCTTAAGGAATGACATTTCATCTTGTTAAGTAACAGCAGAGCTCTAGCCTTTTGGAATGTTATTTGAAACAAAACAGACAACAATTTGCACACAAATAATTAGAATGATGACCTAATTGCCCATACTATTTAAAACACAAACTTCTGGCTAAGAACACTGGTGACCCACAAAACAGTGCCAGCTCCAAGAGCAAAGGAACAGTAGCTCCAAAGCTGGACACTTCACCCAAAGGAAAGGTCAGCTCTCCCTGGCAAGCAGGAAAATATCTGAACAGATTTCATGGCTTCTGGCAAGGTAGAGTGTCACAGCTGAAATGTCTGCCCTTGCAGAAATCACAGTTGAGATTTTACATGACTTTCAGCATGATTCAAATGCCGCAAGGGGATCAGGTGTTATGTGGGGCTCATGGGCCTGGGAGAGCAGCCCAGGGAGCTCAGCTCTGGATGCACATGGGTGCCTCACTGGGAGGTTCCTGGGCATAGGGATTCAGGCACATGCAGTTTTCACAGCTGAAGGGAGAGGGTCTCTCCCAAAATCTCAGAGGGGACATCAATAACTGACAAGCCATGCTCCCATGTGTCTATGTCTCCTGAATCCAGGGCCAAGAAAAGTGGCCTCTGTCACTTCACTAAGCCATGTATACTCATCACCCTCTCCTCCATCTTCAGTAATGAACCAAAAGCAAAGCAGTGAGCCTGGAAACAGCTGATATTGACTCAGTTCCCAACTTGGTCCAAGGCTGGTCCAAGGATCTCCCCCCACAGAACAGGGCTTTTCCTATTTATGTACGAGCTAAAACCTTCCATTAAAGCCTGGCACCGCATAGCTTCTTACAGCCAGAGGAAGGAGTCAGAAAAAACCCACAAACAACAACGATGAAAAGCCTAGAAGATAGAAAAGGGATGTAATATTTAATCCTTAATCCTTCCCTGGGGCCAGAGGCCATGTATCTGTGTCCTACCATGTTGTACACAGCAGAGAGCTGAGCTCTCTCCTCCTCACCCAGAATGGCTCCAGGCAAAGCCACCTATCAAAGCCACCATATTTCAGCTTTCTCCATCCACTTCCTAAAGCTTACATGGTGAGACATAATGAGCATACCCAAGCCCAGCCAGAACAGGTGCCACCACTTCCAAACCCAAATTCAGCCCTGCAGATGCAGGTCAGCAGTCTCTGAGCCACAGTCACCAGCACATTGTGTTGTGACTGGGTTTATAAACCCAACCCATACAGCAGCAGTGACCAAGTTTGGAGCAAGTATTCCCCAGACACCTGAAATGGTGCTGGAAAACGTGAAGAGGAGGCACATGAAGTGACTGCTACCTGACCAGCTCCTCCTGGGGCTGGATGCTGCAGGGGTAGCTAATTGTTTTCATTTGCTGCTATGGAATATCCATACTACCTTCCCCCAGACCAGGGAGGTACTGATCATCTGACAGTCTTTTCAGACTCGGTTGTGCTTCACTGAAGACATACAGTTACTATAAAATTAGCAAACTGAGAAGTCCCTAATGTTAGTTGATATTATTTATAAAGGATGAGCATTTCTTTCACTGTAATGTTTTATGAGAATAGAGCTTTCTAATAATTTTACAAAATCAAAGAGGAAGATATGGGCCTCTGTTTTAAATATACTTCGGTTTTTGGCGTTTGGGTTGTTGTTGTTGTCTCATTTTTAAAGTTCAGTATCTCCTAGGGATGCCATTTTCCCTTTTAATTTTGGCAATTTTCCAAATTCTAAGGAAGTTTCCCAGTACTTCACATGCTGTCACAGCATCTTCAAGCCATCTTTACAGCTCTTCCATCTTATTTTGTGTAAAGAAAAACTTTTAGCTCATCATTGCAGCAGCTGCTAATGAAGATCTTTAGGCTTTCTTCTAATTGATGAAGAGAGAATGACAAATATTTTAAGTATCCATTAAACTGTGCTAAATCAATGGTGATTTACCCAGAATTTCTATAGGAACATACAGCACATCCACTTTAATATCAAGTGAGTTAATTGTGATCAATGATACTACAGCAGAAGGCAAATGAATTCTTAATGACAAGAAACATCGCATGTAACAAAAATAGAAGCTAACAAGAAACCTCTTTGCTGCATTTTCCACATTACATCATTAGTAACTACTGCATTGAAAAAATTAAAAGGAAAATATGAACATTTTAAAGACTTCTATTTATCAATCAATTTTACAAAACATAACAGGATAAGAAAAAATGTAAGCTTTTCTATAATTCTTTCTTTGAAATTTATTTTAATATTTATTAGATTAATTAAAAAGTTATCATAACAGAATTCAGGGTTATATTTTCAGCCATGGAATACAAGACTGAGGTCTCTATAGGTGTCCTTGTCTCACTTTTACAACCTCTTTTGTTTGACTTGTAGGTTTTAATGTGCATCATAACACCTCTCATCCAGCAGTAAGAAATTCTCTGGGGAACACTTGCAGAAAATAGGACATTGAGTCCATAATTAAAGTAATCTCTTCCCAGGCAGATGCTTCAGTTGGCTCTGTTATCACATATTACAAAAGGCATCTTGAGGCCTATAAAATGTGTGGCAAATGGCTTTGGAGATGAGAAACAGCAATTTTTCATCTAATTTTGATCCATAGACATGTAAGTACTGTATTGCCACTTTTTGGTACGAAGCCAAATAACTATTGTGGTTGTTGAAATAAGCTTGGCAGTAACCAAAATTAAAGAGTACTCCAGCTTTTATCATCAGTCGGGAAAGCCTTTTTCTAGCCATCTTTGCACTTAGCAAATAAGCATGCCATCTCAAATGTGCCAGTTAATGCCTACATCTGGATTTAGAAGAAAGGCTTTATGCAGCTTAACTCACCATACATATTCTCTCTCTATTCGTGTGTTAAAGCCATCATTCAAATTATGGCCCTGACATCTTCGCTGCTTTGCCAAACTGTCTGTGGTACTGGTTGGGAGTGTTTTTACTGTTTATTTTTTGTATTTTAGGATGTTTAGGACTTTGCTCCTTGAATATATAAGTAGGTTCTGCAAAGTAATTTGTTCATATCAATTATAATTCTTTGCAAAAACTCTAATGGTGACAGGAGCTGGCTGAATTGGTGGAGCATCTTTTTAGTTCCTGACTGCAGCAATGTGCTCAATGTGGGCAAAATTTGACCTAAGACTACTGAAGCACTTAAAATAAAGACAGAGAATTACTTTCTTCCATTATTAATTTCTTCAAAATAGTTATTTTAAAGTCTTCCCTATTTGGGTGGGAAATTACAGAGATTTCTGCAGACCTACTTTTTCTTTAAGACTTTAAAAATACATTTTTCACAGAAAGTGGCTCAAGTGAATGTACATTACTACTTGAGCTAAACAGCTTATCCTGATTTAAGATGGATATTTGGAAGGTTAAAAGAGAAAATGTATTTGTTACATTTCTAGTAAGAACTAAAAAGATTCAAGCCACTCCAAAACAATAAAGAAAACAACACCATCAACCTTAAAATCTAATGTTACAGTGCCATTGTACCTGTAAAATATATAACAAAAACAGCTAGTAATCACCAAGAGCCACAAAACAGTGTGTGAAATAGTTCAATAATATGCTTTTAAATAAATATGTATTGTTTGAATTGGTGTAGCACCTTCAGATCTTCTAGGTGATAACTCTGCTGTACAACAGAATTCATTCTGTATGATAATTTGAGATCATGGTCATTCTGAATACTCAAAATCAATTTTTCCCAGCAGGAGGGCAGCAAAAGCTGATCAAATGTTTTTGTTATCGTCAAGTATAGGAGTTCTTTCTTTTTAGTTTTTAAACTTTTGCTAGAACTCATCATGAGGAGATCATTGTTATACACAAAAAGGGAGAATTTCTTCCTCGCTGAATATTACTGTGTGTCTATATAATATTTTGTAGATCGCTCTATTAAAGTTCCTCCAAACAAACAAGGTGAGAAAAGTAATTTAATTTGTGTGAACTGAGAACACAGTCAGAATATCCTTATACGTCCTTGCCTGCATACACAAATCAAGCAAATTTTAAAAAAATATTGTGAAGGCATGAATTTAAAAAAAATTGAAAAGTGTTGCCTGTGCCTTTGATGACAGCACCAATCCTGATTGCTCCTCTGGATCAAGGGCAGTGCTCAACTCTGCAGGATCAAGTTCTTCACCAACCCATTCAGCAATAGTCCCTTGCAAGAAGTCAAGGACTTCCCAAAACCAAGACAATGCACTTGACTCCAGCTCATTCATGCCCTGGACATCTGCTTAAGAGATGGCATTGAAATGATCAGGCTCTATCAGTCCACCAGGAGACATTCCAGAGCTTCCAGTGGCTTCCATGCAGACCATGCATGGTATTTAGTTGTACAGGCTCATCTGCAGCACTGAAATTTACCTTCCTGAAACGTTTTTTACAATTGTCCTCTGCCTTTGCCTGCACTCATGTTTTATGCACTCTATGTCTACCTGTAGACAATGGTTCCATGTATGCCTAGTGCTCACTATATAACTAACATTTCCAAAAGAGCTCCCCAAAACTGGATTTGTGGCCATTTCATTTAGTGTATTTCTTCTAGGATGTAATTTTGAAAGGTTTGTTATTTATCAGTTATTACTAGGCAAAAGACATTTCATTCAACTACTCTGATACAGAGGAAAACCTGCTAGTGGAAACAGTGTTGAGAGTGTGTGTAATATGTTCTATACTCCAATCATGTTTTCAAAATTAAGCCATTTTGAGAGAAGGGGAAGATAAAGAAATGCTCTGAATAAAACAATGGTTTATGCTAACTAAAATACATTCCGAAAAATCACCCTGAGGTTAAATTTCAGAGATATGTTTTATCAAAATTCAAGAGAGAATTTTTTTCAAAACACAGTTACTGGTAATTGATTCACAGATTGTGAATTGATGGACTTGTGCACAAAAATAATGAGAATGTTCTGCAGAAAAAGGAAGAAAGCCAAATCTAATCTCTGCTTCTAGAATTGCTAAATGAATATTTTAAGAATGGAAGTAATTGTCACCATGACCATTTTATTATTTAGATAATACCAGTAGAAAAATGACTAAATTTCCTTTTATTTCATGCAGGAGGTGTCAGAGTCCTACATGAAGCCACAACAAAATCTTAATAGAGAAGCCAAAGGCTATACTGCGCTTCCTTCTGCTATCATATATTACAAGTATGTTATATAATAAATTTGCATCACACAAAGGAAAGAAACCATCCTAATAATGTATAACATTGCAGTTTCTACTCTGGCATTACAAACATTGACTGAAGTAGCATTTTATGCCTCCTGCTTGTCTTTGGAATTAAGTTCAACTAACTCCAATAGAATTTGCATGTACTTTTACTTTAAATACATGCTCACATAACCATCTTTTCTGGCTTTGTTGGTTCTCCTTTTCTCATACCTGCAACACAGCATGAAGAGTCTAAAATCATAAATGGCCAGTTGTCTGCATGCTTGGAGAAAAGCTTAAAAATGAGCTGTCCTCTCATTAAAGTGGGCTTTTAGTAGGAACAACAGTAATCTGAGATAATATTACACAACAGATTTGACCTACATGGAAAAAGGAAAAAATTCCAAGATTTTATAAACTTTACACAATTGTCATTTTTATTTATACCCTTCAGCAGATTTCAACTATTGGAACTCGTATTTGAACTCATTGGAAATCCTTGGCACAGACAAAGTTACTTACTGTTGAGGGTGGTGGGGATGAAAACTTCATTTTCATTACTTGGTACAGGATGCTTGGTTCAGGCAGCTGAGTCTGTCTGGGTGGGATTCCAATACAAATATAAAGGTCTACAAGCAAGCTATGGGGATCCATTTGGGTCAGTGGAGATCTAGATCTTAATTCTTCTGCCTAGAAGTAGTAAAATAATTTGAAATATCCTAAGGAAGCTAGTAGAGACCTTCTATTCCTGAGGTACCTCTCCCTAGATGTAGAACTGGATGTCAGGCCTGGATGTCTATGGAACCAGATTGCACATGAATTAACCTCAGGGGAATTACAGACAGACAGCTCACATAAACACCTAGCTGGAGATAGACACATCCTATATCCAGTTGAAACAACTGAAATCCGCTTTTCAGGAGTGGACAATTAAATGCAACCAGCTTTCATCCTCTCTCATGTTTTTTTATTTGCTTTGCTCTGAACACTTCTGAGTACCCACCTTCACAGTACCCTTTGTGTTACCATCTTCTGTTAAAGAAGTTTCTGAAAACACCCACAATTTCGCATTAATCACCTCTGTCTGCTATACACAAAATAGACAAAACTAACAAACAAATCTAATTCCACACAGTCAGATGAGTCTTTGGTGTTTGGGGTCACAGAGGAGCCACAACGATGCCATGCACAGCGTTTCCATTTCACTGGGAATTAACAAACACAGAAGATGAAGGAGGTAATCTGGGCACCACACCAAAATGGGACACAAGAGCAGAGCCAAGATAGGAATCAAATATTGGCTTGTGATTTTCAGAATATTACACATAATGTTGATTGACGGCACAACAATGCCTCTGCCCAGGGAAGTGGAAAACCAAGCAAGGGAGTAATTTTTCTTCACAGTTCCAGTAGACTGACACATCAGCAAGGAACAATTACTGATTTTTTTTTTCTACAAAACATAAGTTATAAGCAGTACAAAAAATAAAAATTACTGCAACACTGGGCTAATGTTGGAACTGCTCTAACTATAAGTAATGACTGTCTCTTATTTAGTGCTGCCTATACAATCCCTGACTCAGAGCACACACCAATATCACAAAGAGTGCTGTGAAATATCCTGCCTCACCCTTTTGTTCAGTAAAGAGTAGGAAGAGAAATGCAGCACTTATTGAAGCAGACAGCTTCTTCTTTACAAAACCTAAACGTCAAGGCTATCTGTACATTAAGGTTTCCATATGTGTTATGGCACACCCCTCAACTGAATGCAGAGATTTCAAATCATGGCAGAAACTAGAATGCTGTCAACAGCAGTGTATTTCAGTGTACAAATCTGTGCCATCACAAGAATGTGAGGGAGAAAGACATACACAACCATATAATGAGAGTTGATTATATATAAATGCAGGGGACTTAAGGGACCTCACGTCTGATACATGCTGTTTTCTGTTTACTTTTATGTTATTATTTGTGTGTGTTATCATTGGGTGTGAACATAATTGTGTACTTCATCTTGAAGACTGTCCTTTCTACTTCTTTCAAACAATTGAAAAAACACAGTAAACAGTGTCTTAAATGGCAGTTTAGCTAAGTGGTTTACCAGGGGAATGTGGTTCCTTCAGACAATATAGACCTTTCCCACCCTGGCTAGAGGACTAATGCAGTAAAGTATGCAATCTTCTTGATGTTTAGTCAATATTTCCGTAACTATTATCATAGATTTTCTATAAATGTTTTAAATCGGTAGCCAAGTCTCTCAGTCACTTTATGTTCTAGAGTGTTTGTACAGTGTGGTATTTTGAGTTCATACATTAACACCATTGCTAGTTCTTGAAACAGGCTTAAACACACGGGCATGAAAAGACCAGTTGTCTTGGGTTACGTAACCAAAAAAAGTGTCTTCTATTTCATCTGTGGAAAGCAGTTGGGAGATAGGGTTTTTTTCTCTTTATCTCTTTTAACTCTGGGGGGGAGGAGAGTGGATGCCTTCTGATAATAGACCAGCTGCTAAAACCAGGTGGGACAGTGCTTCATATCTCTTTCATCAACTTTGTCCATCCTGTGGGGGATATCTTCTGTTAATGGGCCATTAAGGCTCACCAGTGACATGACACATTACATCATTGTGAGATGCTCCACCCAGTGGGGGAGAAGCCAAACATTCCCTACCCACACAAAAATGGGGACACAGGGACCCCAGACATCCTGTTTTCCACTGGATTCTCAGGGGAAGACCCGACTCATCTCACCACCACTGAATCCTGTCTACAGGAGCATCTCTACTCCAACAGAACCACATCTGTCACTGCAGAAGGATTTATTTGGACTGCTTCCAGCATCCTGGCTGACAGGGTGTCAGGTCATATTCCTGACTCCATCAGGGTTTTCTAGGACTTTTGTTTGTTTGCCTGCTGGTTTTTGTATTACTACATTTGTATTTTTTAATATTCCTAGTAAAGAACTGTTATTCCTACTCCATATTTTTGCCTGAAAGCTCCTAATTTCAAAATTGTAATAATTTGGAGGGAAGGGGTCTTACATTCTTCATTCCAAAGGAAACTCCAGTTTTCCCTGACAGATACCTGTCTGTCCAAACCAAGACACTAGTTGTGGAACAGGGAACTTCAAACTCCCCAGATAGGAGTTGTAATTTAAGGTGATTATGAGAACAGCCATATTCTCAGTGAAAAACACTGAGATTTTCAATTTCTTGAAAATTTCTTCCAACAAGTCAGCTGCCTGCCTCAGCATTCAGTCCCAGACTTTTTCCAGGAGCTGTGCTGAGTATCAGTTTCTCCTGCCTCAAGAGAAGCAATGTGCCAGTGCCCTGCCTCAGCCACCATGGTTCTCTTACCTCTGTCTTCATACAGAGACACCACCACAGCTATTCCCATTTCTATTGAGCCATTTGCACCATAAACTGTGCTAATTAAGTGTCACATAATATATGATTGGGCCTTTTAGTACTTACTAGCTTATTAGATTCTGCCTACAGACTCAGGCAGACAGCTTTACAGAACTCCAGTCTACTGTTAATAGAAGGTAGAGTGAATATATAGACACAATCATAATTATTAAACACCTGCTTGGTGACTAACACAAAGGGTTACATAAGAAAAATACTTGTATTTCTAGGTACATTCTACAGCCTACAATTCTATTTAATACAATAGCTGGAACTTCTGCAATAAACCCTGCTGGTGGTCAAAACACAATATGCTTTTGCTATTTAGGTCAGCTTTATCACTTTTGCAAACTAGTAAGTTAAGCCATCTATAAAACAACAGGCTTAACAACCTAAGATGCAGCCCAGCATGCCACCCTGCTTAACAGCCATTATTATCCCTGCTGTCAGGCTGAGCTTTAACTAGGTTAGTGTGAGCTTAGAGCAGAAATTACAAACCATGAAACCTAGCTGAAGGATTATAAAGACAATATTTTAAAAATTTGCACACAATCAGAGAAATTACTTGTTAGTGTAAAGGAGGACCTATTATTTTGTGGAGGTAAAGAGAATTTACAGATCCTGGCAATTTGCTTGGAAGGCCCTGTGCTCAATACCTGTTTAACATAGTCCTAGGTTATTGCTAAGAAAACTATTCTGTAATAAATGATGCATTTTAGCTTTTATTTCCTCAACTTAGCTGGAAGTATCTATGGTGAAAACACAAAGGATTACACTAAGATGTACTACAGGAACACCAGCAGCACTCAGTGTTTCTCTTAGTGTATTTCATTAAAAGGTACTTTTAATATTCATTTAGTAGCCATAATAAGGTACTTTGAGGGAAAAAACCCATCAGAGTGCAAATAGATTTGCACACAACTACTGTAAAAAAATGACCACTTCCTCATTTTGCACAGAAACAGGTTGGCTCCAGCCACCTTCCCCCATGGAGCACAGGGCTCTACACCATCCCTTTTCCTGGTGAAAATGGGAAGAAGGCTTGTTGACTGAAGCACAGAGCCAAGGAAAGATGCAAAGCTCCATCAGGTAACATCACATTTAGATCCAGCAGTGGCACAGCACTGCTGTGTGCATCACATTTAAATCCAGCAGTGGCACAGCACTGCTGTGTGCAATGGAAATAACTGGGCTACATCAAACTGCAGAGATTAGGAACATTCCAGTGGGGTTGGAAAGAAACTGAGTGCTGTTCTAGCAAGCTGGTGTGAATCCAAATTTGCTGTGCCCCTGCATCTCACATACACAGAAACAATCCCACCTTCCCTGCAGAACTGTGCCCCACATCCCTCCTCACAGCATTCCCTCCTGCAGCACAGCAATAATTGTGTGTCCCTCACTGGCTGTTTCTGTAACCCAAGTGTGGCCAGGAGCCATCCTCCTCCACCATGACTGGGAAATGCAAGGTGGACTGGGGACTGGGAATGACACATTTATGGCAGGAATATTTCTGGCAGTTTATAAACAAATCACATTGTAGCAGGAAGGATTGTTGCTGGGAATGTCCAAATTTGTCCTGCCTGGCTACTGATTTTTATGAAACTTAATATGTTAATATATATCAACCCCTTTGTCATGTTTGTTTGGTTACCAATGGATACAAAAGCTACAAGGAGGAACAGACTGAAAGCATCACTGCACAAATTCTCGCTTCTTAGTGCTTCTGTGTTTTTCAGGACTGAGCTCTAGAGGATCACACCAAAAAGCACAGATGGAAGTGAAAGGGAATTTTGCCCATGATATCTGCAGGGTTGTGACTTTGTGTCACATCCACAGAATTCCACTGCTTCAGTGGAAGCCAGAGCAGGTCACTGGTGTGTGCAGTTAATAAAAGCTATCTCTGCATCTGTAGAAAAAGCTATCTGGCCTGTGAGAGATTTGCCTGGTGACCTTTGCCCAGTTCCTCCTGAGAATTGTCCAGAGAGAGGTGTCAACACTCAAAAGTTGCATGTCAAAGCTAATGCTAATTAATAACCCTGTTATCCATCCCCAGAGAGGTCACAGACTAATGAGCTAATCTGAATCACAGATATATTGGCAACAAACAGTATAGGAAGCTCTTAGCTATACTGAATTGTTGTTAGAGTCTATAAATTCTGTCAGAGTCTACATGTATTTTGTAAATACTTTCAATTGAGACTAAGTTAAACAAAAATAACTAAATTCATGTATTAAATGTAATCTATATTAAATCTAAAGTGTTAAAAAACCTTGTTATTTGCTCTAAAGGCACAAAGGGAGATAAACAAGACAGTGTCCTCTGGAACTCTAGTATTCAGGGAACTGGGTAAGGTAGGCAGACTAACACTTCACCACAAAAATAGCTTTGTTTACTGCAACTTGTGATTTAGTAAGCAGATAAACACCAACTGAGGCAAGAAAGTGTGGGCAGCTGAAGAAAAATTGAGGAGGAGGATTAGAGGTAAAACATATTTCTCCTCTTTACATTTCCTTCAGCTGATGATCACGTTTACCCAGTGTTCCTGCAGACAAGTGTGATCCTGGAGTAAACAGCATCAGAGAAACTGAGCCTTTCCACTCTGGTCTGACTTTGATCTATGGGAAAGCAAACTGATATAAGTGCATCATTTTGCTAATGCTCAAAGCAAAACAGTATCACCATGGAGCATCCTTATACCTCATGTGAGAACTCTGAAAAGCCACGGAGACGGGCGCAGGGGCCCTGGGAGCAGCTCTGCTGCTGGGCTCCCCTCTGCAGGATCAGAGCTCTCAGCCCTGCCAGATGTAGGTTTACATCCACACTGCATATTACCAACAACCAACTCAGATTTCTGCTATGCATGGCTAAGGATTTCACTAACATAGTGCAAACACCACCTTTGTTCGAGGGCACTAATGCCAAAGAGGTGGATTGTGACTTAAACAAACAGGAAATTACAGGTTTGGTTTCCAAAACTGTTCAGTGCTGGTCTGTCTCTGTTTCCACTGAAGCCAATGTTGAACTTTCCAAAGACTTCAAGATAGACAAGCACTCATTGTCTTAGAAATATCCCTTTAATTTCACTTAAATAAGGATCACCCTTCATAGTAGTATCTGTATTTCTGCAGTTATTTGACAGCTCTTCTTCAACAATGGCAAACATGAACAAAACACCCAATACAAAACCATGGAAAAAATCACCCATGGGAAAATGAATGACTGGTTAGAAATTGACCTCAAAACTCACAATGGAGGGTCACATCTCATAAGAAATACATTCACAGTCACTGTGCAAGTTAGGACTGAAAATTCAACAATTCCTTCTTGAATACCAGGAAAAACAAAAAATTCAAGAAAGAAAGGGAGTAAGGAACAGTACACAGAGAAGATGTATAGGCAGCTCAAACAAATTTTAGCTGCTTCGACTTTATCAACAAAGGAAATTATTTTTAGAAAGTAATTAAAGGTTGTATAAACCCCACAGTTGACAGATTTCCTCAAGGTATATACACCTGTTGCATATACAACAAAAACACTCTCACAATTTAGTTACCAATCATCAAAACCATTATTTCCCCCATTTACTGTCAGATGTTTAGAAGAAAAGAGAGATAGAAATAAAAATGTCTTGACACTGTCGTAACAGCTAATAAATAATGTATCCAACAATATAGGCAAAAAAATGCATTATGTAGGTAAGGGAAAATATTAAAGTCACAGGTAAATCAGTCTACAGGTACTGTGCTCACCATAAGCAACTTATGATCTCAAAGAAGTCAGTCACTCATTTTTATTTTTTACAACAGTCAAACAACTGGATTATGTGGGGCACTTGCCTGGTGCTTCCCAGTATGGATTGAAAGGGAGTAACACTCAGAAAGTTTGTTTTGACAACAGGACAGCCACAGAAACACAGAAACATGTCTCTGAAATGTTGCAATTATTCATTTATTGAATTAGGGAACTGTCTGCCTTTTTTTCCTTTGAAAATGTGAAACTTTAAACATTTTCTACTTTTGACTGCATTCTCAGTGTATTTTCTCTCTCAAATCTAACCTATAAAATTCCGGGAAAAATAATTATAAATTCCTTGAAGGTAAAAGATAGATGCTAATAATTCAAGTTAAGCTATTTTGTTGAAAATTTATTTGGTACTAAATCATCAAATGATAACTTATGTCTTTAAAACAAATTACGGAAAAAAAACCTCTTGATCATTCTTGGTTCATCAGAAGTTCAGAGTGTTTAAAAATTAGGAACAGTAAATACTTGAGTATAGCTACTCTCAAACACTTTATACTGATTGTTACAATATGAGTAATATATTTGTGCAATGTTCTAATTCATATTAAATGCAAGTTACAAGACTGTGTCAGTGCAAATGGGCTATGTACCTAAAGGATCAATGATATGATTAATTACTAAGAAGAATCCACTTCTTTTAAATGCTAGACTTCCTACACACTTTGAAAATAAGACGCCCCAATATGCACAGAAACTCTTCAGCCAGGAAGAACTCAATATTCTTACTTCAAATTACAGTCTGCCCTTGGCAGTGTACCCTGACTGACTCTTTTAGGCAGGCAGTGAGAGCAGGTTGGAACATTTCACTGTCTCCAGAGCGATCATCAGCCCAGGGCTTTGGTCTATACGTACATGAAGTTGACACAGCCCGTCCCTGCAGGCGGAGCAATCCAAACAAAGCTGAGGTTTGTGGTGGGGAGATGGCTCACATGGGACGCAACCACGCTGCACATGAACTGGTTTCCAAACTGGTGGTCAGACATAATTCCTGGGAGAAAGACACAGAGGAAGGAAACAGTGACACGTGTTAATGGCTCGTTGTGAGGTGCTAACAGACCGAGAAATGCGTCTGCCATGTGTTTCATCATGGCAACACGGAATGAAAGAACCCCAGGGGCATGCCATCAATTAATTAGAATTAATGCCAGTGAAAATACTGGAGCAAGCCTTTGCTTGAGCCAAGGCTGGCTTTGCATTTACTGCAAGGCTCTGTGTATTTACTGCTAATAGTCTTCATAAGGCCAATATCAGAGGACTTATTTGCAATTTTAAAGGAGGAGCTGGATCACAGCTACTGTAAATCAGTTATTCCATTACCTCATTTACACCCATTACAGATCTAGAAGAAAATAACACCTAAAGAAAAAAAAATTCAATTTTAAGGAGAAAAACAAAGCTTTTATAGAAAGGTATTATCTCTTAGTAGACATCTATTTGGAAAAAACAGATAAACTCTGGATTCATGAACTCTTCTGATCTGAAGTAGAAGCAGCAACCTTCCACAATTTTACCAGAACCCATTCCTTTGAATTTTTTTAATTTCTTTTGCATACATGCCTCTAATACATGAATGAATGTAAATGTCATCTATTAATCCATCCCTCTGGAATTTACTGCTGTTCAGCATTAGACAAAAGAGCTTATTTTTAAACATAAAACAATGTCTGACAGCAATCTTTCTTCCCTTGGAGCCCTTTCGTAGTTTCCTACAAAGTAGTACAAACTTGTTTGTTTGTTTGACACCCTTTGGCTGAAAGGAAGAAAATCTTACCAGAATGGATCAATACACCTTCACTCCTAGTACATGAAAGAGTAAATGATGAAACTATTCTTTTAAATGCAATTATCAGAAGAGAATGCCTTGTTCCAAGTTACTTCTCAAATAATGAACCTTCATGTCAGAAACCAGTGACATGGGCTGAAACATTGCCAATAGGATCAAAAGGAAAAGGCAATGGGAGCAGGCACCCCTGTGCTCAAAAAGGTCATTGTCAGAAATTTGGTGATTGCATCTCAACATTTATAGTTGTTTAGTTGTTGGTATTTCCCAAATTTGCATGTTGCAATTCAAAAAACCATGGAGAAATAAACCCCATCCTCTGACTCTATTACTGGGTTTTTAGTAATTCTCCTGTAATGTGAATGCAGCAATTTCTTGTAAGCCCCCATAGATCCAGAGATGGAAGGAGTTTGCAAGTGAGAGGTTTACATCTAGGAGGGGGATAAATCCTTCCTAATGCATACACACTGCTTCACCTGGTATCTCCAGGGACTGGATGCCAGCAGCACCTTGCATGGAGTGGGGGCTGTCTCACAAGCAAACTATTCCACATTTCATAGAAAAAGGCAATGTCTGAAATCCCAGTCAGGTACTGGTGAGGATGACAGACTATAGCTCAAGGTTATGGATGTTATTTATCCTCAAGGCTATGTAATTCTAAACCAGTTTCAGTTTTTGGGGGAGAGAAATGAGCCACAGTGAATTTAAGTGATGCAGGAGTGACAGGAGGCAGCAGGTGATGGTAGTGATGCCTGCATCTTTTACAAACAACCACAAGCTCCTCACTCAGGATGTTTCATTTAGTTCCCCACTGAGAATCCACATGAGATTTTCTGTCATTTATACAGTCACAGCTCAAATCTCCAAATGATGCTGAAGCTCCTCATGTCAGGATAGTCACAGAGAAGGCTCAAGCTCCCCTGAATGGAGCCTCTTTTCTGGAGATCAGTAGTAGGGAAATCCAGAGAGATGGTTTTTACTGACTCTTTACTTTATTGCAAGAGACTAGATACAGATGAGGTTTTGCCACTTCTTGTCATGCTGTATTACTTTATTTACCTTTATTTGCTGTCTGAGAGGGGTGGCAGTAACATCCTTAAGGAATCCCATTTGACTGGTGCCCAGGCTCACTGCCCTGCAGTGAGTCCTGCAGCAATGCTCTGCTGGGACTGATGTGTCCAAAAACATGCCCAGAGCGCTCCCTCACAGAGAAAATGCTATTTAGGCAGCTGGTTTGCCTTGCCCAGGGTGCCGGGTGGTAACTCTGACTCTTTCCCAAAGCCTGTCCCTCTCTGAAGTCTGTGCTCAAGCTGGAATTCAACACTGTGGGCTGGATCTCGGGGCTGCTGCAGAGCTCCAGCTCTCACCTGCCATCATCCCTGGCTGTGCAAGGGGAAACAGCCTCACACTGCCAGGGTAATTAAATAACTGAGGCTGTCAGGGGAGAGGCAGGAACGGCCCCTCAGTTTGAAGAAATCCCCCTTTCTCCAGAGCCAGCCAAATACAAAGGCTGCCCTAACACATCCCCCAGTCAGGGGACAGGCAGAGCACTTGGGAAATGTGACTGCTTCCCTCCTTGGCAGCAACTTGTGAGTTAATGAATTCCCTAGGTTTCAGGCTGTATACTGCAAAAATGTGTCTAATACATCAAACACATACAACATCTGTGGAGAATTTCTTTTTCCTTTGATTTACTGTTTAAAGAAAAGAACAATTTTGCAGTTACTAGAATAAATTCTAAGCAAGGAAAAACCCAAGTCATTCAATTTGTTTTCAGAAAAAAATTCAATGAATAGTACAGCAATGATTCCAAATCCCAGTTTTATAATTTTATCATCATTTTATCTTTATGTTTTATTAATAATTGATTGTTATATTTTTACAATAAAAACAGCTCTCCTCATCTGCTGGACCTTTATGGACTATATCAACTCCATTTAGGAGTTCAGAGCCCTCAGAATATTTAACAACAATTAAATACTGAAACTTCACTGAGTGGCCGCAATATTAAAAAACTTTTTGATGCTTAAATTCCAAGGTTTTCTATTGAAAAGGTGAAAACCAATAAAAATGTAAAAAAGAAAATTCAATGGATACAAAAAACTTGCTAAACTAAGGGCAAAGAATGTTTTTTTACCCTTTTGCTTCCAGTCTTTTTGCAGTCCCTTGTTATGGAAGGCAACTCCTCCCTTCTCCTCCAGCCCCTCTCCAAACTGGTAAGTAGTTTCTCAGACTTGGTGTTTGCTCCACAGCAAACCAAGGGACAAAAGTGAAACAACATTCTGCTACAAAAAAATTTAAATGACTCTGAGACAAGCCTGATTATACAGCAGCTCTAAGAACAAAATGGATCCTGTGTGTGCCTCTGGCAGCTTCAGAGTGGCTCAGGTCAATACTGTGTATAGGTATCTCCCTCACACCCTGGGGACAAGTGCAACCATATACATTCAAGTCTAGTGTTTACAAAACTAGTCTTTAGGTAAAATTTTAAGGTCTTCCTGTATAAAGCTCTATAAACACTTTAGCAAAGAAACAAGTATTTCCATGTGACTTAATGAATACTGAAATGTGCAAAGTTATGTGAGAGGTACCCATCCACAGCTATAAAACTTGCTGCATAAAAGAAGCTGTTAGCATCTCTCTGAACTCCTTCTGCCTTGGTTTTTACAGCGTGCACTCATCATAATGACATGTTTCAGACACCTGCACTTTCTAGATTCCCCATCCCCTAAAATTTCTGAGGCTTTAGGAGTCTCAGTATAATCAGTACAACCATTATAACAATTCAAATCCCAGACCTGCTTTGTACCTGCCAACAGCACTGCTAGAAGAGGAACTAGACATTCTCAGGCCCTCTCAAGAGGGAATTCAGCAGCTGTTTTTATTGTGTAAACTTAAAAAAATGTGCCTCGCTCTATTCAGTACAATATCTATAGTCACTGAATCAAACAACTTCTGTGTGAAGAGGTGGATTTCAAGGGATAAAATTAATACAAGAAATGTAGGGGTAGAGAAAAGAATTGGAAGGAATAGCTTAGGTAAAGTCAGATGACAAATACATAACTTCTATCTTTAAATGTTCAAAATTATTTTATTAATAATCAGAACCACTAGTAGGGCTGTAGCAGCTCATGCAGGGAAGTATTTTGCTTCTTTTATCAGATGGCATACACAAAGGTGAGCAAGATGTGAAAATGGTGGTGCACAAATGCCCACATTCAAGTGCTGAGCCTGAACTCATTATTACATTCATCTTGTGTAGCTTCTCCAAAAGGGAGAACCATAGATTATAGCAGCAATTCTCCATTTGGGCCCCTGGAAGACAAAAGATGGTCTTTTCTACTGATAGAGCTAGGGAAGCATCTAATAGTACAGATATGTGCAGGAAAGAGTCACATCATTCTCTGCTTTGTGAGTCTGAGAAACATGGTCTGCAATAGGTCTGACTTTCACCCTATGTTGTGTAACCACATAATGTTCTGTGTTACAACATGACATATCCTCCTTGAAAAAACAGTTTTCTAAACCAAAACTTCATACAAGGAACTCATCTACATGTCAAGGTCCTTGGTAAACCCTTCATTAAAGCTAAGGCTCAACAGAATTTCCAGTGATGAACCAGGTGGCAGGTAGCAAATAATTTCCTATTTATTACATGAATTGAGTGTGATATTAAATGAGAGAGTAAATGTTAAATGCAGGTGTAAAATGAATGATCACATTTTGGATTTGCTGCTTCTAAACTGATTATCTGCTACATGCTTCCATTTTCAAAGATATGTGTAAGTGACAGCAAAATGCCAAACATAAAATATTGATGAAATTCCAAGAAGAAAAAGCTCTGAGTAGCAAAATAACTCTGGCATCTTTGAGAAAGCAATAATTCCTGATTAGGAGATAATGAACTTGAATCAGAAACAGACATTTTCAAATTAGATTTTGCATTATGTAAAAATAAAATACCTAGTCCTAGGAACCATCTTTCCCTTGGGAAACAGAGCTGGAGGCCTACATTTCCCATGCAGGCTCTAGCATCTCAAAGGGTGATCCATAAATCCACAAGGTAAGTACAGTTCTGTCTGTCTGGTGACAAAGCAGGGAGTGATGGAAAAGTGACTGTGCCTGAAAATACCTCCTGTGCTGAATCCCATGCTGGAGTGGCCAAACCAGGGCTTGCTCTTGTTTTCCCCATGCAGCACCAGGGACTTGTTCTGAGGGGAAATGTAGGATGACTAAATTTTTTTTTTTTTCAAAATGGAAAGATGTTGGTACCTATTTTTTTATTATTATCAATTAATCACTTTGGCAGGGAGCTTATGCCTACAGTCTCTGCTTTCCAGAAGCACATCCTCTCTATGAAATTGAAGACAGGTGAGGTGCAGAGAGGTGCCCCCACTCTCCTGTCACATGGAAGACCACACCACTTAGATGCAGGAGTGCTGGGACAAGTGGCAGCTTCGTGGCTCCCAACAAGGAGCTGGTTCCTCAGTAAAATTCCCACAGAACAGCTCTCCAGGACTGCTGCAGAACCAGGGTCCTCCTGCAAGTTCAGGGGAAGCACCCTGAAATGTTCCCTTCCACATTATTTGTGGGGCAGCAGAGGCTGCAACACAGCTGGACTGGTGGCTGGCAAGACCTGAACTCACAGAAAGCCAAGTGGAGACCTCAAGGAACATTTTAGGATAAAATCTGAATGTATATAGACATAAAATGCTATTTACTATAAAGCTGCAGCTTTCAGACCATGTTTTCAGAGGTAGGAGCTACCCTTTGTCCTGTGTATCTGCAGGTGATTAAAGGATCTTTTTAAGCCTTATCATGTAAACATGTGTAAAAACGAAATATACATTTTCACTGAATGCTACAGAGAGTGAAATAATGCCATAGTTTTAATTATCGGAAGAATATTTGAGCAACATCCTTAAACAGTTATGAACCCCTTTCAGGACCCTGCAATGTAAGTTTTAAAATTCTAGAACTAGTGATGGGAGGAAAATCAAATTGCTTCCTGGTTTTGGTGGGCTTTGTCTTTAAAAAAAAATCCCAAAATATGTTTAAGGAAAGCATTAATAATCCATGTTTAAAAGGACCATTGAGAGTAAGGAAGTATCTGGAGCTGCTAACTATAATTTCTAACTCATGAACATAACTCATGTACAGTTATGAGCTCATGCAGTTTCCACCCAAGCAAGTGGCCAGCTAAAGGTTTCTAAATTATAGATGTAAGTTCTTTTCAGCTGGAGTAAAAGTGCAGAATATGGCCCTAAGTGAACAGCACCCACCCTGCTGAAATACTCTCTGCCAATTGATTTTGGGGGGGGGCAATTTCATTCTGCTTCACAGGAAAAAACACTTCTCATCTGACAGAGTGTAACAGACTGCTAAAGCACTTGGTAGCCCTTGTGATCAATTAAGGGTCACGATGGTTTGATAAATTATTAAACAGTAGGGAGAAAGAAAAGACCAGCAACCAACAGATACATTCTTCCAAATATGTCACCTTAATCTTTCTTGAAGTCAGGTGTTTGTTTCATTATTATTAGTAGTAGTGCTGCTTCACTATTAAATAATAAATCCTTTTACTATCTGCAATGCTGGGGGCAAAATACCATCCACATGTTAATCTGAGCACTAGGAAAGAAATAGGCTGTGTGTAACAGCCTAATAAAGTCTGTCACTAAAATCCATAAGTCCTTCTGTGGTCAGCCAGAGCCTGAACACAGCAACCTGATTCTTCCGAGGGTACCACTGTGCTGGAGTGACTCACACTTGAGATAAGAAGCATGGGTTTTATAGCCTTTTTCCCCATGTGTGAAATTCAAATGCATTTTCTTCATAGTTCTAAAAACAATAATTTATTGCAATTTCATATTTGAATTACATTCACAAATGGGGACTCAGGGATGAAACAGTTCAGTTTAGGGCTTTTAGGTGCTTACAAGAGAAGCTCTTTATCTCCACATTTGTGAATATTTTCTGGAGCAAGCTCTTCACTAGAAACACAGGTTTCCAGGAATGAACCACTAATAAACAGATTTTTAAAAATCTGCTCTGAAAGAGAGGATATATTTTTGCTTAATCTCCCTTTTAATATTCTTCTTTAAAGGAATTGTTAATCAAAACTTTTGAGCAGCCTTTTGTTAGAACCCACTTAGGGTTATAATTTCATACCAGTCTCATTAAACCTAACAGGAGCTACACATATGGAAATGGTGGAGCATGGGGAAGAGAATATCCCTTTTCTAAAGCAAAATTCCCAGCACACTGAATGAGTCCCTTGTGTGATGTGTGATTTGGTTCCAAGAGTCAGGGGAATGGGGTGGTGAGACTCTGGTCTGCAGCATGGTGGTGATTTCAGGCCATTGTCAGAAGGGATGAAAAGACAATTTACTGCTGAAATCTAAGTGCTCCACAGAGAGCAACACAGCACTAAGTGCTCCAAGGCAAATAGATTTAGTAACAGTAAACAGGGACCAGCAGTAATATAAATAGAAAATGCTAATAAGTTACTGTGTTGCTGAATTATAGAAGAAAAAAATCTATTTTCAAAGGCTTGAGTCAAAATCTATTTAAAATGTTTTCTTAATAGTCCCAGCATGTTTTATAATAGCAACTTATATATATTTCTTTATAGATCTGTTAGGCTGATACCTCCATTCTGTACTTTTCACAGTTTCTACTTTAGCACTGAATTCCACTTTATTCTTTTTTGAAGGAAAGCAACTGTCCCTGGTTTGCATCCAGTTTGTTTTTGGGTTTTTTTTGTTACTGTATTTGACTGGTGCCTCGTCCATATAAGCAGCTCTCGTACAACTTCCAAAAAATATTACATTGTTCTGAACCTTTCGACTTTGCAAACCTAGATCTTTGTCTTATGAGCCAAACATCAGACTCTACTTGAAAGGCCTCTACCAGTGACAAATGGGCCTTGCTGTCACACGAGACATCTGCTCCCACCAGACTCATTGTCAGAGCCAGCAGTAACCACATCCTTCTCCTTACAGCAGCGACAATTCACCAAAGCAGCACTGGAGCCCCTGAAATTGTCCTGAATTTGCTTTAGTAAAGGTGAAACCGAACCAGCCGTCTTAACTGACAGCATCATCCTGACCCACTCACTTACACAGAGCCATGAACCAACCAAACCTCCCTGACCAGAGCAAGGAACATCAAATGGAACACTGCTGTGCAATAACTAGAAAATCACTACACAGCTCAGTAAAAATGTAACTGCCCAACACTTATCTGATTGATCTATAAAGCATCTATAAAGCATCTATAAAGCATCTATAAAGCATCTATAAAGCACAAAATTTGTTTTTTTAACTAAGCCAGTCTTCACCCCAGACTCAGCTGGGCTGGTCTGATGGTTTGCAGTGACAACATCCCCTCTTGTCTATATGGTTACTGGTAACACTTCCTGGTATCCTGTTTGCTCTTCTATAGCCTAGCATGACTAATTAGAATAATGGCTTTACCTACAAAAACCTAAGTCTCTCTTTCATTTATTTTAAATGAACTTAATGTTTTCTGGCAGCAGTCTGCCTTGTAACATTTCCTCTGTTCTGATCCTTTGCCTGCAGCCGTGTTTTGCATTTCCCGCATTGCTGTCACTGCCTCAATCACTGCAGGACCCACTCAGCACCTTGTGTCTTGGTTGCACTGGCACTGTCCCTAATTAATCCTTATATCTCTGTTATCAACATTACTGGTGAACTCTGATGCTTTAAAATGGATAGTTTCCTCCAAGGCAAATTAAGTCAGTCAAACCAATCAATAACGATAACTACATAATGAGACCAGAGGGACCTCCATATAAATCTTTCCAGATGGAGTATTTATCATTTGCAGACATCTCTTCCTATTTTGGAGTGATGTTGTTATGGAAGTTATCCTGTTTTATCCCTCAATTCCTTATCTCAGATGATCTGAAAGTCAACTTGAAACCAAGTTGTGTTGTCTAGGTTAGCTGGGATAGAGTTGGTTTTCTTCCTAGAGCTGTGTTTGGGATTTAGTATGAGAACAACATTGATAACACACTGATTTTTTAGTTGTTGCTCAGTAGTGCCGACTCCTAAGTCAAGGACTTTTCAGTGTCTCGTGCTCTGCCAGGGACAGGTGCACAAGAAACCAGGAGGAGCATGGCCAGGACAGCTGACCCAACTGCACAAAGGGATATTCCACAGCACAGGATGTCATGTCCAGTCTATAACCTGGGGGAGTTGGCCAGAAGTGTCAATTCCTGCTCAGGGATGGGAGGGACATTGGTCAGCGGGTGGTGAGCAGTTGCATGGGGCACTATTTGGGTTTTTTTCCCTTTGGTTTTTATTCCTCTCTCCCTTTTGATTTTCATTATTATCATATTTTACTTTATTTCAATTATTAAACTGTTCTAATCTCAACCTACGAGTTTCACCTTTTTCTGATTCTCTTCTCCATCCCATGGAGTGGGGAGGGGGTTGGAAAGTGAGCAAGTGGCTCTCTGTAGTTGGAGTCTAGGGTAAAACTAAAATATGTACAGAAACCATAGTTTGTTCCTCACCAACATCAACTATAAGATCAGAGTTGGAGAAATAGACCCTTTCCATTCAGAGGAGCAGTCCTGGAGGTGCTCCAGGTCTCATGATCCCCCTTCCCACAGCAATACATACATCAGGATGACCCATGTAAGGCTTCCTACAGCCCTTGCTGGGACACAGAAGTGACCTGTGGCACAGCCAGTCCCACAGTCCCTGCATGACTTTTGGGACAGCTGGGGCCCACAAAAGCCTATCTGCTCTGGGAAGATGGCACACAGGCAGGAGAGATGCATCTGTGAGGGAAAAGCCAGCTGAGGTAATGACAGATGTGGTTCTATCTTCATACATTTAAATATGGCCAAGCACTAACACGTGCCATTTGTACTCACAGCCTCTGTAACACTGTGACCAAGAGTCAAGATGTTTGCCTTTTTCCAGTGACACAGTAGTGCTGGTTTGCTACAAACTCCTCAGAATTCATAAATATAAAAACTAGAAGCAGAAAGTTGCATGATGGGCACCATAGCCATTCTCAGCCTCTGCAAAGGGGTGAAGACAGCAGAGGAACCACTGACCGAGTTGGTGGGAGAGGTAAGGGAGAAGTGGGGCTGGAAAAGTGGTGTTATGGATTGAATGGAGGTGTTTGAATTAAAATGATCAATCTCCAGGAGTTCTTTTTTTGAAAACATGCTGAAATTCAATGCTGCTGGCTGAAATCAACCAGTATCCCTGTCCAGATCAAACTAGTGCTGGAAGGAAACACAGTCCTGTACACACCTGTATGCTCCATGGATATTCTGATGTACCAGGAAAAAAAACTTGACAGATGGTCCTCCTCTGAGGCCACAAAACTATTACATTGATAGCTTTTATAGCATAAATATAGCTTTTATGCACTGAGAGCTTTTAGAAGGCATTAGGTCTGGGCTACAGCATTCCTGTGAGGGCAAGTGTGTGCTCTGTGTGCTGTGTACCTGCAGCAGGATGTGGGGCCCAGAGGGACAGCCAGCCTGGCTGAGACCTCATCCCTCCCCAGCTGACCCCTAACAGAGGGATCTCAGTCAGTCTCTCCTCACTGTCACCAGAGAAATGCACAGGGGGAACAGAGGCAGAGGTTTTCCTGTTCAGGTGCTCAGCAAAGCTGGAGGGTGACTGAATCAGACTGTTTCCCTGATACATATTGCTTATGCCTTCTTTCATCACCAAAACAGAAATTTGAGCTGTGGTTTACAGACTTTTGTGGTATTTTGTGAGGAAAAAAAAAAAAAAAGATGGAAAAAAAAAGAAAAATTCCTCTTCTACAAACACACAAAAAGTTGCTTTAGTTCTCTATGCATCTTTAACATTTCTTTTTACAATTTGCAGGACAAAACAGCAAGTCTGGCAGTTGTTCTCTTTCTCTTGTAAAAAGTGCAGTAATTTACTTTGCCTCCTGGTTTATCTTAAATTGTAAAATGATCCAGTTACTTGCAGTTTCATAATGCCTCTCCCCCACTGGTCAGCAATGGGCCACAATGTTGAGAATACTACAAAGGGAAGGGCAGCATAGTCAGCAGGATGAATTTCTGCCTGCTGAAGGCAGAATGGCCCCCATAAGAAGAAAACTCCTCAAAAAATGTATTGCAAGCTAACAAACATGAACAGCAGCAAAGATTCTCAGGAAACAAAACCTAAATACAAAGCTTTACACACCAAAAGAAGCAGAAAATAATCACAGCCAGGAAGCTCAGAAGGAGAGTAAATTATTTTACTAATTCATTCCCACATTACTGCTTTTACTCTAGTGACAAAAATATCACCCATGAAAATCCTGATGCATTGCCCCCTGCCATATGGTATATATTACAATATACATACCATAGACAGAAAATTGTAACACTGAGGTGTTGTTTCTATCTGACAACACATACAGTCAATCAAGAGTCACAAGAATGCAAAGAAAGAAATGCTGCACTTCATTCCTTTGCCTGCAACTTACTTCTAGACAAAACATCATCAATCCTCAACATGCAAAAGCACTTCCAGATCAGATAGAAGAAAGGCAAATAAAAGCAAGCTACCAAGAATAGTAACCTCCTTATAAACTACCAGTCAATATTAACCAAAACTCCTGGGAAAAAAGACTGCACTTATTGAAGCCTCTGTTCCTCAGAAGAGCACTTTATGAAAAAATGGTAAGTGCTGATCTCCTGCAGTTGTTTCATATTCAATATAGGATCTTAAAATTTATTCCTGGGGGTGCTGCATGAAGCTGGTGTTGGGCTGGCCCAGAGGCAGGGCAGTGCCCCCAGAATGGCACACACTGCTCCACACACCCGGTGGAGCTGTGCTTGGTGTTCCATGCTCTTGTGAAAAATAAAATTAAAACAGGATACAATATTCACAGCTGAGGCCTAATCAAGGTTCATGTGATAGCAGCCATTGTAACAATGTTGTCCTGGGGTGACAGGACATTTTCATGCTTTGTATCCCAGTCGTGTGTTCCTGTTCCCGTGCTTGTTTTGTCTATAACTGCGCCCCTCCCCCGGCTGCTCGCTCTGCCTTGCTTGCTGCTAGCTTTAGGCTCGCTTTGCTGGCTTTGCTCTCTTGCTTTTTGCCATTTTTATGCTTTTGTTTTTCCCCTTCTTTCCTTCCTCCCCTTCCCTGAAGACATTGGACCCGCTTTGGGCCTTGATCAGGGAACATCAAGGATCCTGGAGTCTGCATCTGAGAGAAGCTTTGGCACCTCCCCAGCAGAGACTGCTCACCCTCTCTTGGACTGGTGAAAACATTTGTTGTCATCTCGGGCTTTTTTTCTTGTGTCTGGGAGTGTTTCTTGTTGTTTCTTAATAAACAAGTTTTTTCCACTTTTCCTCTGAGGAAATTCCTCCTGAACCCAGTGGTGGAAGAGGGGGAGGTTGTGGAGGTTTGTTTCCTTTAAGGGGCTCCTTTGGAGATTTTCCCCTAATTTGTCCTAAACCAGGACAAATGTGCATGAAAATTAAGTATGCTATAGAAAAAGGGTGCAGGAGCCCTCTATGACATGACTTCCAAATCAACTCATGTTTTTTTGAAAAGAAGAAAGCTTTGTCCAGACCTGTGGAAATATGAAGACACCACCAAACTAAAGATCATGTGTAAGAAGGTCTGAGTTTGCATTTTAGAAACTGGGATGGAAATGGAAAAAATATTTGGACTGCAGATGTGGGGTGTGAGTGTGAGCAGAGCATCCCAGGTGCTCCTACTGCATCAGCTGGATGCTTGAATTTAATCTTAAACCTTGTTTGCTTCAGTTCCATGAATGAACACTTAGCTGAAAGCTTGCCTCTCACAGCTTATGCCCCCCACTGTGGCTGTAGTAGGATAAATGTTCCAAGATTTTACTGTGGATTTAAAAAGTGTTTAAAAATATGCTAAGTCAAAGTAGCACCCGAGGGACTTACACTAGAGAGATGCACTCCCATTAATGTATAAACAGAAGGCTAAAAATGTAAAGATAAAACATGGCTCTGCTTTTTGATGTTCTAATCTGCCCTTAAAAAGAAAAATACCTTGAAGAGCTGCAGCTCTGCTGGGAAGTTCTCATCTTCATTATTGTTTTACAATGAAAAAAGTGTGTTTCAACTCAGGGAGAAATTTAACTTTACATCTCAAGGTCTCAAATACTTTTTTTCTTGTTCAAGGCAGATTAGCAGTTTGGAAAATGAGAAGGTTTCCTAATTTACAGTAATCTCAGCCCTGCCACGCATGCTAATTGAGGTGTTTTCTTCTGGAGCTTCCAGATACTCTGCAATTGTAACTTTGCTGTTGCACACTGAAACATCAGCTCTCACAAATATCAGTCCTTCTCCACATGCCCTTGTTCTCTAAGCTGGCATCTAAATCTCTAAGATTTTCCTGGAAGGCATCTATTGGAATGGAGATAGTGCTTCTGGATCCTGCTGCTCATTGAAAAAATAGTATAGAATAGGATATTCCTGATAAATAAATGCTTACCAAATCTGCATAGCCTAGAGAATTCCCAACTGATCTACAGCTATGGACCAAATATGCCAAATAGTTTGATCTTGAAGAATGAGGCATCCTAAAGCTGATATTACCACAGCATTATTTAGTGCAGTATCCAAATCATCACTGACTAAGAAGATTGTATTGCTTCTTTTAATTAAACTGCTTCTTGGGCAGATTGAAGCCATGTCATACAAGTGAATCCAAAGGGCTATTCCAGAGGGAGGCTGAAGACAGCACATGGTGACCAGCTGGGAAGAAGCTCCATGTCTACAAGTTCACAAAGACATGGAGGACTGGGGAATACCTGTGTCCTGCTTCCCCAAAAAATATTCATAGTAGAACATTTGTGATCACTAATTGTGGCTGAAATGAATTTATGTACTCCACACTTCTAACATTGCCTGGTCTTTATTTTTCAATTTGTCTCAACAAATCACCGTACTTCACTTTGAAATAACTTCCATAACTAGTTTTCCATCTATTTTGCATTCAAATATTTTGAAATACGAGCACTGCACAACTAGAGCTGCAGGTTGTCCTGACAATATGCCAAAAGCTCCAGGGCTGTCAATACTCTGTATAAGGGTGTACTATTTTTCCTGAGGTGATATTTTATTATTCCTTACGCAGTTTTATTATTCCTTACACAGGTCTGTGCACTGTAGTAGGAAGTACAGATAGCTCTTTGGAAATTACCTCTAAGCCTCAAATAGACAGCCATAGAGACATAATGATGATGGAAAGACCTAAAATATGCAATATGATCTTCTGGCTTTTGAATGCTTCTTTTTGCCTTGTTCATTCTTAAATGATACATGTAAGAGATCCTTTAAAATAGAAAATTCAGGAAATAAAGCATTTTATCACAAGGAAATACACAGACCCTCACACTGCATGACATAAGCACAGGTCTGTGCAACCCATATCAACAACTTACACCACTTGAACAAGCTATCTCAAGATAGTTAAGTTTGGTTATACTGAAATCACTTTTCTGAATAATGATCTGTTAGCAGCTCCAAATTAGCCTTCAGCTAATTTCAGTTTACGTCAGCTACTGATAAGAATATATAAAATTGCAAAACTTATATTAACAACTGAGTAAACACTTGAGCCCCTGATAACTCCCCCAGGAAGGGTCCAGACCACTTGAACTTCAGATGCTTAATGAGGCAGTCCTCAGACAGTGAATGATTACAGTCCTTTTGTAAACAATGTGGAGAGAGGGGTGCTTGTGACAGGCTCCACAGAAAGCTACCTAGAACTTAACATCCCATTCAGTTTTTAGGAACTCTTAAATAATAAGGCTTTCAGAGAGCAAAAACTTAATATATGCAACAAATAGATTGTGATCCCCATAGTCAGCCCTACACTACAGCTATTTCCAAGAAAATGAAGGAAAGAAATCTTTTTCTTGCTAGCAGGCACCTTTTATTGTACTATCGAAAAAAGGACTCTTGGTAGAGATAACAGCCTGTGAGCTGAAACAAATTCCCAATATTCACTGCAGATGTGGCATTCAGAATTTTTGAATCTTTTTATAACTAATTCTACTCTGTGTAAATGGCAATTTTCAAAGACATGTAACGTGTGGATTACTTCAGGAGAAACATCCCATTAGATATAGCTACCTCAGTAAATTTAATTTACTTTCAAAGGGGGAAAAAAAGTAAGATTTACTGAAAAATTGGTCAAAGAAGAACATTACTAACAAAAAGGCTGAATTGAAGAGAGACCATGATAGATCTCTGAACAGCAGTGGGTGAGGCAGGTTGGTTTTGGTGCTCTCTGGTGTGCTTTGAAATCGTGAAGGTAACAAAAGATGCTATATTAGTACAGAAAATTTGAAAATAACCTACAAATCTTTGTTGCTGAAGGGGATCATTTTAATGTGATGTTTTATTCATAAAAATGAATGTATAGCTATACTCAAAGCTGAGCCTGAAATGTCTCAGAGCATTTGGACAAGAAAGTAATACCTAAATGACTACATCTGTACAGGTATGGTTGTAGATATAAGAGTGTTCCACATCAGTATAGGTCTTCTTACAGGAAAAATGAATCAGCTAGTACAGCATCAGATATCTTTATCCTGTTAGAATTGGATCTCTGCTAGAGAATATACCAGTTTGATCACAGCTTCCTTCCTAGAGCTCCTGTTGTTCCATCAGTACTTAATTTTTGTGCATAAAATACAGCTTAAAATCCAGTATATAATTGAAAATCTTATTTTAGAGCTTCTGTTTGGAGGCTATTTCCTGAAGGAAAGCCTTTCTTTGGTCAGATGGTCTAAGCAGGAATAGCAGTACTTTTCCTTTGAGGATTATGCTTTTCCCATGGAGCTTTACTGAGCTCTAATGTGTGTGGTCATGCAGCTCTTCCTTGTAACTACTCAAAGAGTGAACATCCTATTCTTCACTCCTTTCTGAAGGGCCACCAATGGATTGTGTTACATTCAACTGAAAAATGCAGCTATGCCATATATTGCAGCACATTCCAGGAATGTTGACTGTGAATTGAAGGCTGACTTACAAACCTTTATGCGCTTTATAAAAACTCAAACCAAACTCAACATCTGAGTTCTCAGGTTAATTTTTCACACTTTGATTTTAACAGCATCATTTGAACCAGTAATTACTCTGGTCTCATGCTTACTTCTCCCTCACTCCCATTGCTTCAGCAAACATCCTTCTCCTCAACCTCTCCACCATCCCATTCTTTCTACTCTGCTCCCCACACTGTCTGTAGACCTCAAACATCCCTGATGGGATTTTCTCTGCAACCTATCCCCTTCCATCTCTTTCCTCAGGTAGCTCTCAAATGACAATTCTTATGACAGGACTGCAGAACAGAGCTATCTTCACCTTTCTTCTTGAGAAGAAGTGGAGATAAGTAAATATCAAACAGCTAATTCCAAGGCAAACCACCAGGGTTCACAAAATCCAGCATATATTGGTCAGAGTTTTTTCTGTCATCAGTTTTCTCAGAATGATATGTGCACAAAATCTGAGAGCTTCTGCACAAACCTTTCAAATCCTCAGGTGACTTCTGGAAATACAATAACCACAAAGAATGAAAAATGTGATTTTATGACACTGTGCTGTCACCAGAAGAGCACCTTTCCCTGTGTTGTTCAGCCATTTGGCTGAAATCTGCAGAATTCCAGCCCGGCTCGTGACAATTGTTGATTCTCTTTGTGTCATTCCCATTGTCTGACGGGCTCCCCATTGTCTGAAGTTGCTTTCAATGTCATCTAAACATAACTGGCCTATGTTGTAATTAAACTTTGATCAAGTTTTTAATGGGATCTCCAAGGAAAACAGTGTTTGACTAACATGTATTATTCTGCATGTATTAATCAAGTGAATTCTTGTTTAACTGACAGAATTCCCCATAATAATTACTATTCTCCACTGTTAATTAGAAGAACACAAAAATAATAAAATCTGTTTTCATTGAAATAATACTTTTGTATCCAGAATATTCTGAAACTTTTATTTTAATTTTCAACTTTCATTTGTTTTGTTTCAGGATACCACTTTTAGTCTTTCCTGAAGCAGTTTAATTAAAAATAAAATATCCCTATATTCAAAAGTGATCCCAAACAATAACAAAACACACATTTATGGCATTAAGCACTTGAATCACTTAGGCCAGCTGTCCCTCATAAATCATCACTAAATAGCACTTTTGTGAGTATTGTCATGAAACGTTAGTCAGCATTTTCATCAGAAATCTGGAAGTTTCTGAAATCACCAACTGCTTTTTAATGACATGAACATTGGCCAGGGGGGATCAAATTGTGACTCAGGTTAATCACAAGGAACATGGTAAAGAGCATTTGGTAAACTGAGCCAACCTTAAAAACATCCAATTGCCCCCCCATCCCCCAGTCCTGTAGGAGCAAGGAATGTTGCAGGAGCAAGGATATGCAGGGAGAAGAGGCTTCACCTAAGGCCACACCTGGTGCCACAGTCTTAGTCCTCAGCAGCAAGTGCTCCAGCCACACAACCTGAGTGGCAGAAGGCAAAGTCAGGAACTGGCAGAACAAAGAACCACCTGCTGCAGGAGAAAGGCAGGTTAGAGACCCTCCAGGGAACCTGAAAGGGCACAAGTCTGTGGGACCTGATGAAAAGCATCCAGGGGCCCTAAAGAAGCTGGAGAATGAAGTTGCTCATGAAGTTCAAGATCAAGTGCAAGGTCCTGCACCAGCACTTTATCTTGGAAGAATTGCAAGCACAAACACAGGCTGGGCAGAGAGTGGATTGAGAGCAGCCCTGAGGAGAAAGACTTGGGGGTGCTGCTGCATTAGAGGCTGAACATGACCCAGCAATGTGCATTTGCAGCCCAGAAAGCCAAACACATCCTGGGCTACATCAAAAGGAATGTGGGCAGCACATCAAGGGGGGGATTCTGTCCCTCTGCTCCACTGTGGTGAGACCCCACCTGCTGTGCTGCATCCAGATCTGGGGCTCACAGCAAAAGAAGAACTTGGACCTGCTGGAGTGAGTCCAGAGGAGTGCCACAAAAATGATTTATTGGAGGCATGAAATGCAATTAGGATTGTTCAGCCTGGAGAAAAGGCTCCAGGGCCTTCCAAAACCCTACAGGGGCCTACAAAGAGATGGAGAGGAATTCTTTCACAAGGACATGCAGTGATGGGACAAGAGGGAATGGCATCAAACAGAAGGAGAGTAGGCTTTGATTAGTTATTAGGAAGAAATTCTTTGCTGGGAGGGTGGTGAGGAACTAAAACAGGTTATCCAGAGAAGCTGTGGCTGCCCCATTCCTCAAAGTGTTCAAGGCCATGGATGGACTATGAACAACCTTGTCTAGTGGAAGATGTCCCTGCCCGTGGCAGGGTTTGGAACCAGCTGATCTTTGAGGTTGCTTCCAATCTAAACCATTCAATGATTCTATGAACTGAGGCTACAAGAACACATATTGCTGGGGTTCACAATTTTAGAAGGAAGCTGAAGATTGCTAAAGTCTGGGAAAAAAAGCTAATCAGCCTTATACCTTCTGCTTAAATATAAAAATTATTCCTTTGACCAAAACCTCACTGTTCAATACCTATAAGTTCTAAATTATTTCTCAGAATTTAAAATATATTTGATTTCAGTAGATAAGTTAACCTAACGTAAAGAAAATATCCTCTAACAAAGGACTTTTTGATACACTGCTAAAAACACAGCAAGAAACAGCTCCTGGAAGTTCAAAGGACAAACATTAAAATTAGAAATTAGGCACATTTTTAAACAGAGTGTGATTAATGACTGGGAAAAGAAGTACACAAAGTGGATTCTTTACTTCTTGTAAAACATGTAAGGTCGTGCACTTTAGATAATAACAAGAATACTTTCAGCTATAAGCTAGAAATTACTGAGGAGGAGAAAGCTGAGTTCACATTAGTCAATCACTGTTTGACAATAAGCTACCAGTGTGAAAAAAGACAAACACTGCCCTAGAATTCATCAGCTCAATTATTTCTAGTAACGATGGGGGAAGTATTAGTACAGGGCTGGTAAAGCACTGCTAAGACATCACTTCAATTATTGTGTGTAATTATGAACGCTTGTGTTCAAAAAAGATTAACTTAGGCTGGAGCAGCTGCAGAGAAGGACTACTAGGATGATGAGAAGAATGTAAAATATGTCACAAAAGGAGGCAGAAAGAGCTTGTTTAGAGAGAGGATGACTGCTATCACTAAATATCACAGGGTTGTAAAGGAGCTGTTTAAGCCAAAAGACAACCATGGTATAAGAACAAAGGGTTGAAACTGGACTTGAATAAATTTACTCTAATTTAGATCCTTTTTAATCACTAGGCAAATGAAGCATTGAAACAATTTTGCAATAGGAATTTAGGAGATAAACAACTGTAACCAGCTTTAGGATGGAGCTTAAATCCACATATTCAAGCTACAGCCTCATTGTCACAGCTCCTGCAGCACGAGGGATCAGAACCAAACTGAGAGGGTCCCTCCAGGGGCTGGTTCTCTGGCACCACAGGGATCATGTGCCAAAACAGCCAAACCACCCCAAACTGCTGAAACCAACACCATGCTTAAATTGTGACCAAGCCCTGAAATTATCTTAATAACTCGCCTTCTCTTAAAAAAATAGAAAATTGTATCTACCTACAAGCAGCCCTGTTTCCAGGTTTTCTGTTAATGTCAGAAATCCACTTTTAAAAACTAATCACTCATTCATGTTTTTCAAAGCCAAGCTCAAATTACACTAAAAATGCCATGGTTAAGCAAACTTGTACCAAGGTTCATGCACAAAAAGGTTGTATTTACATCATGCTGCAAAAAATAAGAATTACCTGGATATTAAAAGAATAATCACTGTTTCTCTTGCACTTTATGTGAGTAGGAAGCATGTGGCTTCAGCCACAAAGTCAGGTTAGCATTGACTAACAGTGGTTCAGCTTAATGTTGTCTGCCTTGTTTAAATAACTCCTGCTGCAAGTGCCTTTGTTGTTGCAGTGGAGTGAGCAGGCAATGCTTTAAGAGCAATCTAGCTGTGGTGTGGCCATGCATTGTCTTCCAGACTCCTTCTGTTTATCATAAAAGGTCATTTCCTTACACTGGTATCCTGAAACCCTTCAGTTTTATTATTTGTCTTCAGGGCACAAAAATACAAAATCTTCTTATGAAGACTCTAAGCTATTTTCCCTTGTATTAGAATAATTTTTAAACTACTTATATCTTCCTACTGCTTCTTGAATGCCTGCTCTAATTAGATTGACAGCTTCTCACTTTGTTATTCTGAAAGCTGGGGAACTGCATTTAAAAAAAAACAGTCAAACACTTAAAGAAACAAAATGCAAAGATGGATGGGGATTTAAAGTGCAAGTTCCCTCTTGTTTAGAATTATTAATGAATTGAATTTTAATTTAATAATAATAATAATATAATTCAATATATTAATAATTATTATTATTCACATGAGCAAGATTTCTTGTTCATGTGGTTTATGCAACCCATAAAACCAATTATTTCCACCGCAATTATTTCCACTAAAAATATCTACTTGACTATATCCCATTTTTAACCACTCCAGAGTTCATGTTTTTTTCCTCTGGTGCAAATATGAGATGTTTTGGGGGAGGTGAAGTTTGTGACAAATAAAGTAGTAGGGATATAATACATTTTCCTTCACTAGTAAAACAAGGAAGGATTTTTTTTAGCTAAAAAAAAAGACAATGAAAATAAACACAAAACAGAATCTTTACTTGTTTTTATGAGACTATGATTCATGAAAGTGAGCATTACTTGAGTGAGTTGTAAACACGTTTTCATATTTGAGTGGGATTTTGAAAATTATTTGCATTGCTTTTGAAGGTAATTATATTTCATTTATAATAAAAGACCTAGTATAAGCACAGGAGACTCAAAATAAAGCATACCACAAGATTACAATTGGTAGTGTTGAAGAACCAAGACCCTCTCATAACTGGTCAGCAGATGCTTCTTTTGGAAATTGCAAACGAATTCAGTTCAACATTAAATGCTTTCTGAATCATTCCCTAGAGACTGGAATTCAGCCTTTAAATACAAGTGAGAAACCATCAAATGTGAGTCAATAAAACAATGCATGAAAAGCCACTTGTCCTGGCTAGACTCTTCTACACCAGCTTTTTAGAAAGTACTTCAGAGGGTTTGCAACAGCAAAAATTCCACAGCCAGCACAAAATCAGATTGTGTTAACAGTAACCTTTCCTTTTTCTCACCCTGTGCCAATAGGGTGACATTAAATACAATTTCACTCAAATAAATTAACTTTTTAAATAAAAAAAAAGTTGCTCCATGTAATTTCAAAGCTATGTTTAAAGATATTGTAGTTGCACTGCAGTTTAGCAGTTTCCAAAGCTGAACTATGAAGTTGTTTGTTCCCAAAAGCAGACAATGCCCTGAGTCTCTGAAGGAGAAAAGCCAGGGTGGGACCCAGCCCAGGCACAAACAATGCAGACTGAGCATGAGTGAGGAGCCTGAGCACAGTCAGGGAGCTCAGTGAGCCCATGGCACTGAGTGTCCCCCTCAGCACAGCAAATCTCCACCTGTCACCAGCCAAAGAAAACTAACCAGCCTTACCTCACCTGTGGGTTACTTCTTATCCAATGTTTTAATAGCATTTTACTTAAAGGACAAGCGCCATAGTCCATTCCTTCTGACCAATCTGTAAGTTTATGCTTTGGCTATTAACTAAAGTAATAATCAGCCTCCAGTATCAGTACAGAAAACAGATGGAGAGCAGCCCTGCCAAGAAGCCCTGGGGGGCTGAAGCGAGGAAAGCTGGACATGAGCAGCAATGTGCACTTGCAGCCCAGAAAGGCAAACATGTCCTGGCTGCCACCCCAGCAATGTGGGCAGCAGAGTAAGGGAGGAGATTCTGTCCCTCTGCTCTGCTGAGACCCCCCCTGCCGTGCTGCATCCAGCCCTGGGGTCCCAGCACAGGAAGGACACAGACCTGTTGGAAAAACTCCAGAGGAGGGGCACAAATAATGGCCAGAGGGTTGGAGCACTTTTCCTGTGGAGTCATGCTGAGAGAATTGGTGCTGTTCAGCCTGGAGAAGAGAAGGCTCCAGAGAGTGCTTATGGAGGCCTTCCAATACCTGAAGGGAGCCCACAAGAAAGATGGAGAGAAAATCTTTACAAGAGTGTGTAGTGACAAGACAAAGGTGAATGGCTTCAAAATTAAAGTGGGTTTAGTTTCAACAATAGGAAGACATTCTTTGCTGTGAGAGTGGTGAGGAACAGGAACAGGCTGCCCAACCCCTGGAAATGTCCATGGCCAGGCTGGATGGGGCTTTGAGCAATTAGGTCTACTGGAAGGTGTCCCTGCCAGAGATGCTATGCCACCAACTTCTAGTATCCTTATAACACACTTAAAGTAGACAGTTTTTTCTCATGGACTATTGCAGACTTTTAACAAACTTTATATATCTCTTATGATGAGAGCTTAGACTTTAAAAGCTAGATTTCTAGGGAACATGATAATCAATAAATTTAAAATACTTCATATGCTAATAAATCGAAATCCAGTGTAGTGAAATATTTTAGTTTACAAAGTCCCTCAGTCTCCATGAGTCAGTCTATCCCACCCCTAAGAGCTCCTTGAATCTAGAGAGTTTTTTTTGTGTAAAATGTTCACCACAACACCCTGCTGCAATGACAGATGTCTCTCAAAACTCCTCTGGATGAACTGCAGAGAACATCATAAAATTGCATCTCCAGAAGTACTTTGCCTTTCAATCAGTCCTAGGAAAACAGGGCACCCAAGGGCATGGTTGTGTGTGAATGCTTGAGCCAGACAGCCACAATCCCCAAGCTATACACAGCAAAAATGAGGTCCCTGATGGAGGGATGCTCAGGAACAGGCTGGGGAGCTCCTGCTAGGAATAAAGATCAGAAGAAAACCCTAAAATTCTTTGGTTTTAAAAACAAACAAACAAAAAAAAATTAGTAACTAAGTTCCTCATAAATGTTTCCAGGATAGAGAATGTTAGTGAATTTTACATATCCTGCTCAACATATTTAAGTGGAGAACAAACAAACATTTATTTGTCCCATTAAGCAAAAATCATTTAGATTATCACACATATCTGATAAATTCTTCAGAGCAAATCTGAATTCCATACCCATGGTAAATCTTTACCCAAACTTTCATCAGAAGCTAGCACACATCTCTTTGATAGTCTCAGGGAAAATTACAGCTAAAGCACATTCCAGTTTATTTGGTTGAATTTTTGGCAGATTATGACTGAAGGTTTTTTAAAGAGTTAATTACATCTTTGCCCTCCTTAAGCAAAGGTTATCACAAAGCTGCCTATTTGAGTGAATTATGGCTACTGGGTGGTCACTACTGCCTGTGATGTTAGTTATTACATGTCAGTGATAAATTAAAATCAGTAGATAACAAGGAGAAATCTCTACCAAGACCTTCATCACGGAATCTAAAAATAGCAAAACTACAGTTACAGGGAGAAGATGATAAGTTTAATGTACGCTTGTGCTGAGCAAGCAGATGGTGTATTTCAAGGAATTCACTATGCATATTAAAATTAAAAATTTAAACTCAATCCTTCTAAAAATTAAAACTCCCAGGATGAAACAGTTCTTACAGATTTTTTTTAATCTAGATTTTGTTAATGTTCATGTTCTTCATCCTAACAGCTAATGCTGTCAGCATTTTTTTGATTCAGCCTTCTAATAATTACATCATCCTTCCATCATGTCAGACTGTAAAGGTGACTATGATGGCATATGACTGGAATATGACTCCAGTGTCACAAAATATTTGTGTCCCTAGTTTATACAGAAACAGACATATAGCAAATGTCAGAGTGACAGAGAAGAAAAATACTGACTTTATTAATAAACTGCTATGTAAAATGTTTCATCACTTGCTGTAATACTGCCAAAACAGCCTTGTCAAGTAATTATTTAAATAGTTTATTTAAATAAACTAGAGCTTAGTGAAAGAGCTTTGAACAACGTCACATCTTCTCAAAACATCACAAGATCTTTCAACATTCAGCTCTTTAATTTGATGCTATCTGGCAAAAAAATTCCAACCTTCTCACACAGCTGCAAAGTACCTTCACTTTCCTGCACTGACTACTTGTGTATCTGCTGGATTTCTTCTAAAGATTGTTTTACTTCAAGCACTCAAGCAGCTCAAGCTAAGCCTTATGAAGATACAACTGCTTTGGTTACAAACTGCACCAGTTTTAATAAGTGCATTCCTTCTCCTTAGGGTTGAAATGAGACAAGAGCTACAGTAGATTGACTCATTTGATAAATTTGAATAAATCCTTGACTAAGGCTTTCAATATCTTGAAGTTATAGTTTTGACCTAAAAGACATATTTTCTTTCTTTTCAGAAGAAAAAGTCAATGTTTAAATGACGTTATGTCTAATGCATCACCAAAACCAATGAAACTCACACAACAGATAAGCTGATAAAGTATTAACACACACATTTTGTTAAAGAAATTTAAAATCATCACTTTTTCTCCCTCTCTTTCAAGAACTTTAGAAAGTAAGGTGCAAAACCACACCCAGACTGACATGACCATGCTGGAATTATGGACTTCACTCAGTAATGAAATTCAGCAGAGCAGAACAACCCTCCTCCAAAGAGTAAGGACTTCATGGGAAGGTTTGCACTTTTTCTTCCTGGGGATTTTATACTAAGAATGACTGGACTGACAGGCTCCTGTGAGGTGATGCTCACTTACAAGCAAGTTCATTTTAGGTACTTTACAAATTTCACTTCACAGTAATCCCACATTTTCTAAGCTCAGTAATCAGCAAATACCCCCATGAGCTGTGGCACAAGCTGTAAGAATGAGCTTGCCCATGCAAAGGCAGAATCCTTTCTCTCACCTGCCAGCAGTGCCAGCCACAGCTGAGCTGGAGCAGCACGGGGGGCTCCAGGAGAGAGAGGAGCTGGTCCTGCTCCCCCTGGCAGCATCACCCTGGGAACCTCCTTCTCTAGTTCACTTATTTTAGCACCTGATAAAGATGCAACCCCACCAACCACTCCCTACAAGCAGCAACCACCTTTCACTGGTATATTCTTGAAAGTTGGGATATTCCTTTTAGCAGATTTGGAGCAGATTTTTGTTGTGAACCATTTCTGAAAACACACAAATGATTATCAGTCACAACACTGACAAGAGGCAAGCAAACAGTGAATTCAGCTGGTAGGACAGGTGATGATCAGGATTTAACAGAGGGCTCCATTTCCTGTAAGCCTGATTTTTCACCACATATAATCAACTCTGCTTCAAGATGTGGCAAATTGGCAGATATGGGGGAAGCAGTCTGATGACATTTGTTTGTCATAATATGCCAGAAATTAGTTTACAAACTTGTCTTCAAAATTATGACAAAAACAATTTCTGATACCATTTCACATTTGCAACAGGCTTCAACGCATCTTAATTGATGAAGTCCAAGAGCTCAGTAAGTCTTGCTTGAATATGTTATCACATCCTGACAAACACAAAGTGTAAGGAAAATAATAGGCCTGGCACAACCAGAAAGTCAGGAGAAGGGGCTCTGACTGGCTGCCACAGCACAACACATGACAGTGAGGCAGCACAGAACCAGGCTCTGGACAAGAAGCGAGGCAGGCAGGCACACTGGCAGTGTGAAGTTCACCCACCCATGGAACAATTGCCTGATCTATTCTTGAGGCATACACACACACACACAGAACACTATTTTAGGATGGCCCTAAATTTCTAGATGAATTTTTTTTGTCCCCTGCTTTATTAAAGGTACTCCTGTGTTACTACAAGTTACTGTGCAACTCCAGCCTGTCAATCTTGCTGAATGTAGCTCTCAGAGCACAATGACAACATCTTTTGGAGAGGAAAGTATCTTGTTATTGTTATTGCAATCAATGAAGGCTTAATTCATTTTTCCTTGACTGTTCTGCACTATTATCTGTATTACAATAACAGTCATGAACAGTAAAGATTGGGCTGTATTGTGCCAGCATGTCTGTACAGAATAATAAAGAAGAAAGTCCTTGCTTTAGAGATCTAGGTGATGAACAAATAGGAAAAATGTTATTACTAAGAAAATAAATTAGTAAGAGAATTGAGTCATACATTGACATTTTTCTAATCAACAGCAAACAAGAGTGATTTATCCATTAAAAAAGCACAGAAGATGTATTTTAAGGCAAGATTTAGAATCATAAAATCATTAAGATTAGAAAGCATCTCCAAAATCAAGTCCAACTTTTAACCAAATACTAACATGCCCACTAAACCATATCACAAAGTGACACATCTAATAATTTTTTGAACACTTCCAGGGATAGTAACTCACCACTTCCTTGGGGAGACTTTTTCAATGCTTAATCACCCTTTCAGTGATGAAATTTTTCCTAATACCCAATCTAAACATCCCCTGGTGCAACTTGAAGCCATTTCTGCTTTTCCTGTTAGTTGTTGCCTGGGAGAAGAGACTGACTCCCTCCTCACCACAACCTCCTCTCAGGCAGCTCTAGAGTGACAAGGTCACATCCCTGAGCCTCCTTTTCTCCAGGCTGAACACCCCCAGCTCCCCCTCATCAGATTTGTGCTGCAGACCCTTCACCAGCCCCACTGCCCTTCCCTGGACCCGCTCCAGCACCTCGGGGTCTTTCCTGCAGGGAGGGGCCCAAAACTGAACACAGGGTTTGAGGTGTGGCCTCACCAGTGCTGTCACCAGTGCTGACATGGGGACAATCCCTGCCCTGGTCCTGCTGGCCACACTGCTGTGTGTACAAGCCAGGATGCCACTGGCCCTCTTGGCCAGCCAGGCACAGAGTGATCATGGTCAGCTGACTGTGGACCAGCACACCCAGATCCTTTTCCAGTGGGCATCAGCTTTTTTACAAAAAATGAATATTTGGAATATGTTTGCCAAAAACGCTCAAAGAGCACTGGTAGAAGAAATTAGGATGAAAAAAGGAGAGTGAGGAATAAATGCATATGTCTACATAGATGGGAAAGTGTATACCTATTTATATATTATTTTCCATTATTAAAAGGACCTACAATTTGCACAGTTCAAAAAGTGTTTCAAATTGCTTTCAATAAATATTAGTATAAACAAAAATCACTAACCTGTCACAATGAATATTTAATGTCTTAATATATTTTGAATTAAATCCTTACCTTATTGGAATCAGGAATATTCTCAGAGGTATGAGGTATAGCAAAAACACTGATCAGATCACAAACTTTTCCATCAGTTTTTTTACTATATGCATTTTATAAAATTTAGGATGCAATTGAAAAAATCAAATTAAAATTCAATTATTCTCTAGCTTTTCCCCCATACCATTTTTTGGTCACTGAGTAGAAAAAAAATGGATTTATACAAGACCTGAAAAGAAATCAGTACTGAATAAATGTGCTTGCTAAATTAGACCAAAATTGGCCCCAGCACTTCAATTAGCACTCTGGTTTTGGCTGTTTAAAAGTATTTCTAAAGGCATTTTCTAGCTTAAAAACTCCAGGGACCCCTTTATAAGTACTGGCACATGGAAAAGTCTCCTGTGTCTCCAGTGCAGTCATCATCCCAAACTCATCTGCAAAGCCTTAAGTGTTGCCTGTAGAATTAAACACTCACCTGCACACACTATTCAGAGCTCACAAATACAAGCAGTGTTACATGTGCCACACCTCTAGGGAGGTTCATTCTCCTTCTCAGCCTTCACCACACAAATGCTAGCAGGAGCTACAGGTGTATTTAAAAGGTTAAAAGCTTGAAGTGTTTTGATGTCATCTTCATAATGCCATAAAGATATTGGAAATAAATTGCAGACTAAATCAGAGCTTCTCAACAGATTAGGCAAAACTGCTGCCATGGCTAGAGTTAGACAAACCTGACAAGTCCAAAAGTAGTTGCAGAAAAGGACAAGGGTGTTCAGGGTGACTGGGTGAAACTAGACTAAAACTAGGCCACTTTAAGTATTTTCTGTGTAGGCTCCCTATGCAGTTAGCTTGTTCCTCCAGCCTTGGTGGAGCATTGGTGTCTTCCTTCTCCAATTACACGTGGGGAATTTTCTCCTCAGCAGTTAACATACTTGGGGACAGTTCCTTGCCAGGCAAGCACGGGTAATTACTGCCTATGCCATGATAATGAATAAATGTTGTATTAATAAAGCCAAAACCCTTTCCACAAGGCACATAAGACAGTCAATCACTAGCAGAAATGGTCAACTTTTGGCCATGAAGACAATTAAGTAGTAATTAAACATCATGACATGGAGACTTTGAAAGTTTTATCTTCATTATGGTTTCCTTACATACCATTTGAAGGTGGAAGTATCTTAAAACTCAAATGTAAACTTTCTTGACCAATGTCAGTTTGGCACCAACTGACTGTTTAATTGACTGTTAACAAATTCTTCAAGATATGACTGCTATACAGATATTTTATCTTGCTGTTAATTGGTAATTATACATTGGCAGAAAAATCACTGTTTCTTTCCAATTATTCCAGAACTCAGTGACTATTTAAACTTTGCTAATTAGCAGTGGAGGGCTGTTACATCTTCTGGGCAAATTGTATTTGATAATACCTATTAAAATATACATGGCAGTAGTTGACTTTTAACAAAGAAAAAAAAAAAAAGAGAGAAAAAAAGTGGCAGTTCAAAGGGTATTAGATACAGCACAAGGCAAACGGGGGCCTATTAAAATTTCCCCAACTGTTCTAATGAGAATGCCGAGGGTCATTTCTTCCTAGTTTACCATCTGTTTGGTTTCTGGCAAATATCTCTGGTGTGAAGGGAGGGTCCTGGAGCCCATTTGGCTTGTCACAAAGTAAACCAGGGATCTGCAGCAATTTCAGTAAGTTACAAAACTGTACTTCAAACCAGTAGTATGTACATAGCTGAAAACTTTTTTTCAGAGCTGTCATTTGCCGACTGTTCCTTACTTTTTAGAACTGTGAGCAAGCATGGAGAGGCAGACTGAGCAGGGGGGATCAATTTTATAGGCTCACCTAACAAGAAAATGCAACAGTTGGCCTTTTTCCATCTCACAATGTTAGTGGGGGATATTTTCCTTTATGTGTCAAAATCCGAAAACAAAACATTGTCCCAGAAGCATCAGTGAAGCCAAAACCAAGCTTCTGACAGCTCAAAACCACAAACCCCATCCAGGATCAGGAGGAGCCTTGGATGCCTCCAAGGCATTGTCTGTGGTTCCCCCTTGGAGGTGACACTGTGGGTGTCCTTCAGCCACCCAGGCACCCTCTTTGCCTCCTCCTCTGGAGATGAAACCAGCATCAGGAGGCACCACCTACAGCAGCTCTGCCCTAAGAATGCTCAGAGTCAAAAGGGATGCAGGACCTGCAATCCACACTTTTCCTTCTCCCCAGCTCCCAACCCACACTGAACCAGATCAAAATGATCCTCCCTCTATAAACTGAGAGGGAGTTTTGGTTGGCTATGCAATCACATATGTAACCAAAATACCCAGTGAAGGATTAGGTGAGGGCTACTTTAATCCTGTCAAAAGGCAACAAAATAGTAAAAAGCAAAGAGTATAAGATAATTTAAGTGGCTTTAAATTATATCTGGTGATAGATCTTTCCAGGATTTCCTGTAGGAAATGTATTATTCACCATATTTCAAGGAACATTTTTAACTATTCCATTTTTTAGATCCCAGAGAGTCGATATATTACTTAAATTACATATGATCATCTTCATGGTATAGAGACAAAGAGCTGCAAGAGAAAAAAAGACTGCAACATCATCTTTCGTTTTTTGCTTTCTAGGAGATGCAGGTTCAGGCACTAAAATGTTTCCAGGTAACATCACCCTCCTAGTTTCATATAAAGTAGACCATACAGTTAAACAAAACCTAAATTTCATGAGGAGTATATGACCTCACAGTAGAATGGAGCTATCTGTTTTAAAAGATTGCAAATGACTAGTTGTGTAAACCTACACAGAATATAAACAAAAAACTCTATTATCCAATTAAGCTATGGCAACACTTTCCACTGTAATCAGAGCCTGGAGTTCACTGTCTCTGCTACAACAGAACCTATGGACTTCCAAGAGGACCTTTGCCATTTAGGGTGGAAGGTTAATGCATATATAAATGTTATCATGAAATCACTTGTTAATTCCACATTTACTAAAAGGTACACATCAGTGCAGTCATTATGATTTTGCATAAAATTAGGTTTTGGGGGTGCTTAGCTAGAAAGGCTCATCTTTCCCACTGTAGTTTGTAAGAAACTAATTACACCAAACTTAAATATAATTTTCATGTATTTCTCATTGAAAAGCTACCAGGGAGCCAGAAAGCCTTGGGAAGAAGCAGGAGGAGTGGAGATGTAGCGTGAGTGGCAGGTCAAAGGCAAGCTTTGATGTGCAGAGCCCAGCACATCTGTCTGCTCAGCCAGCCTGTCACCAGGATCATCCTGTGTAATGAGACAGATTTGGGTCCTCAGCTCACGGCGCTCCTTATCGCTGCTGAGGGATTAGGCTGTAATCTTCTCCTGTAATTGTGGAAATGATACCCTGCTCCCTGCTCTCCAAGCACACGGCTTGGCAGGAGCCACACGGAATTTTTGTGTTTCCCTATCACCCACCAAACCATTTATCCCCACTCTCGTTTGCAAGCAATCATTCCCAACAGACCCACAACCACGTTTGTGACTTTCTAATATTTGTTTTAGCACTCCTGCCTCCCACTTTCTTCTTTTATATTTGGACTAAGATAAGCAGTGAGAGCCCCTAAATGACTGTATGGGAGATTAGTCTGGTGGGCTGATAAACCCCAGAGCATAGACAGATGACCCAAGCAGTCAAAAAAAAGGCCAAACATCAACCAGAAGCCTCAGAGACAGAAGCAGAAGAAAGAAAAAGCACTGATGGATAAAGAGATCCCACAGAAGTCCAAAATGTGTCTCCAGAGACAAACAGGGTGTGAATAAACTGAGGGCTACCAGTGTAGCATGGGAAAGCAGACAAAGAGTGGGATTGCCCATCAACCATCAATATTGAAAGATGTTTATTTCCGTGTACACATCACACTGATCACACAAGGAGAGTGGAAATGGCACTGAAGAGATGCAACTGAGAGTATTGTATCAGGGGGTCTAATGAAGAAATAAACACTCTTCTTAAAAGCTACTTTTAAAGAAGATTTTTTTGCTAAAGGATCCTCCCAACTTGGTTTAGTGAAGTTTCCACACATTTACATTTGATCTCAGTTCTAATTCTGTCTTTACAATTTTTAGTTTTACATTAATCTGAACCCAGAAAATGGTTCAGCCTGGGACAAAACCACCATTAACTTTTATACCCAAAACCTCACACATTTTTCCCCAAGAAATTGTTAGAACATTTCCCAAATAAAAATTTCAACAAGCTTCATGTCAGTGTAAACCCACAGAGGAAATCAGGAACTGTTTCTTTGCCTACACAATATGTACTGACTAAGAAAGAAAACATAACCCTAAGAATTAAAATATTTTATCATTTTTCTTCAAAGCTTCTTGACATGGTTAACTGTTGCAACTGACAATGACTGTGTCTCCATCAAGTAACTTCCTAAACTGGTAAAAGATAATTGTAGTCACAACACAGTAGTTTATAGCACAGAAGATACATATATGTATGTTAGGGAGACTTCAAGCTGGTGGGCAGTCTGGAAGATTATGATAATCTCCTCTGACCTCCTGTGTGTGACAGACAAGAGCATTTCAATGGTAATATTGCAAAGGAGAAAAAATTTTCTTCCCTGCACCATAAGCAATCACTATCAACCCAATTTCAGAATATTACTATCTTCAGGTTTTAAAGGCACAGCTTTGCCACCCCCTTCCCCCATCTAATCTGTGATAAACCACATAAATCTTTGAATTGAGGTCTCTGAACCTCACTAGCCCTCAACATTAAAAAAACATAATAATTTCCAGCAAGCTAAACTTGAATATCACAGTCACTTGCCTCAAAGGAGAAACAGCTTCTTTGCTGATTGAAAATGATGACACAACAGATGGATCCGGGGTTTCTGGAGAAAGTGCTTTATGTTTTCTTCAGAAAGCAAAACAATCTCACTCCCACCTACTATTTTACTAAACAACATATCAAATATTGTGGAGACTGCTCCATTTTTCTACTGCAAATGGTAGATTTAAAAATATTGTTACTTTTTAAAACTACCAAATAATTTTTAAAAGTGTATCATTTACATGCTAAATGCTTTTTGGAAGAAGCCAGCTTTCTTATCTCTCACTGTAAAGTAGAGATAGGAAAAGTTTATATAGCTCTTAGTCCTGGGAGCCATCAGTACATCATAGATTGAGCATTCATAGAAAATTGCATTTGAACACCATTGCCATTTTTCCTTCACTGTTTATTTTTTACTATGACTTCAAAGACACTGCACAAGAGCATCATCTGTTATGAAACATTCAGAGTGGAGTTTTTTTATCTTTTTCCAATATATATACAGGCTTAGGAAACAGCAAAGAAAAATAGCAAATTGAAGCTTTTATTTTAAAAAAAATTTAACTAACACTGTAACACAACTGACCCTACAGTTTACTCACAGAAAATGAAAAATAAAACAATTCAGAGATGTCAGCACTTTTTCTCTAACACAGATGGAGGCATGCTCAAGACAGAGCATCAGATCTCCCCAGGCATGGTATTTGAGAATTTTATTGATGAGCAAAACGAAGTAGCTCCCATTCTGTGGCTCTGACTGTTTTTGCATCACTCTTGCTGTTGCTTTTTTCCAGCCTGTAGGCTTGGAGCTTCTTTTGCATACAAAACACACATGTCACCAGTTTAATTGTTGGTTATCTTACAGTGGCAGAATGTCAAAGTAACACACCAAGAGCTAGAGAACGACCTTTGGCAATTTAAAGAAGGCCACGTTGTTTTTTCTGTCATACATCACATGTTACTTTAACATCTGTCTCAATAAAACATCCACTGGAACAGCCTTACTCTACAACTGTAGATACACATTTAGGGAAAAAATACAAACATTCTTTGAAAATGCACAGAGGTATTTAGGTTCTTAAAATTTTGCCTTGTTGTTATTCTTAAATATTTTGTTGTAATTAAACATGACCTGTATATTTTGCCCAGTGAGTTTGTCATGTTCTCCCAATGAAGTGACACAAACACTTATTTTACAGCAAGCCTGCCAGTGACTTGACCATCCCAGAAATTGCACATTGATAATTTTTGTCTTGCTTACTCCATCAGATTCTAATCATTCCGTAAACAGTCCAGTGGGAAAGGAGAAACAGCAGTACAAATTCTTCCAGAAGAGAATCTTTCAGTGTCTTTTGTACAAGGCACAAAATACAAGAGCCATGCTCTTGCCTTTGAAAAGCTGAACAGAAAGTCTGAGGTTGAACTGTGGTGTTATCCACAGAAGAAAAGCCCTTCTCAAATTATCCCTCGGGACAGTTTTAAATAATGTGCTATTTATGCTACATTCTTTCATTTACAAGCTAATATGTGCCTGCTGGATGACACTCAAATGCCCAGAACACCCATGCTCTACATGCTTTATAACAAAAGTAAGTACCATGAGAGATTATTATGAAGTACTGAATTCTGACCCAAGCAGACAAATTAGAATTTAAACCTGCTACTGCAAGTGCAGTGCAGTTGGTGTCCCCTACAACTGGTACCTGTTTCTGTTCCTTCATCACAGATTGCTTGTTAGGGTCACGGAGTTCCTCCAATTTGAGGAACACAATTCTTACAGTTATTTGTAAGAATATAAAAAATGCTACCAAATAATGAACTGGAGAGGGCATAGCTGTCAATTACTTGTACAAATTTAGAAAGGATTATTTTAAAAATGTTTTCCTTGGCACAGCTGCTACTGCTGAGGGCTACAGCAGAACCTGAAATACATGATAATAGTGCAAAGCCTATCATACCCCTTTTACTACAGTTCTGCTTTTTGGACATGGTAAATAATTGTTTGTATAAAATATCTTGACCAGCATTCTGGTTTTAAGGAAGATGCTATTAACTGAATGGAAAAGTAGGTTGACATAGGCTTAAAGGAAACAGGTTTTCAGCCCATGAAACACTTAGAGGCTTTGGGCTAAATGCTTTACTTTATAAAAAATGTCACGCAATTTAGAAATGGCTGCTTAAAACAATTTATCTGCTGAGACTTTTCTCTCTTAAAATTTATATTATTCAGCATACTAATACCAAGGCTGAGCAAAGGTGAAGGTGGTACAAGAAGCAATAAAAGCTGCCACTGCACAAAGAAATTGACTCCCACTGAGTCAATGAATACTTCCATGTATTATTGATAACTCAGTCTAAATTACCCTGTTCCAGTAGCTGTGTTGCTATTGATGTCCTCTGTACAAGTTACCCTGGGTTGCAGAAGGTAGATTGCATTGGACTTACCAAATCCAAAAGCACTGGAACCACCAACACTCTGGGAAGCCTGAACACTGGTAGATGTGTAGAGCCCAGTCACCAGTAAGCCATCAAAGAAGGTACTTGTCGAAATAGTCACTGAAATGAGAGAAATAAAATATGTGTAAATGTTATGGTTAAGATCCTCTATATGTTCTGTGAGGAGGCTCTTGCTCTTGAATTAAATCCCATCATACAGTCCAGTGAATCCATCTGAATTCCCCCAATATTTGTGGTACTTTTACTTTCGTTTGGTGTTTGGGAAGTCGCCTTTGCCAGAAGCATAAACTGTGTTATTCATGAAATGCACAGTGAGTTAGAAAACAACACACTAGAATATATAGCTTGCAATTGTCCAGACATTAAACTGTAGTAAAAGCAATGAAACACCTCAGATTACAGTACTGTTCTTTCTGAATCGAAATAAAATGCCAGGTTATGGTTATTGTGCTCGTTATAGTATTATACATTTAAGTTATATGGGCATCTCAGGCATTAGAGAATGTCTGTATTTAAATAGCTAAGGAATTCATCTTTAAGAGATTCTTAAGTAATAGCAGAAAATATCCAAAGATCAACTACAAGTAATATTGGAACCTATACATTCTTTGACAAGGTAACCCACAAGGGAAGCCAGCTGATGTACCCTTTTTGGGTTTCAGCAAAGCCTTTGATACTGTCTCTCACAGGACCCTTCTGGACAGGATCTGCAGCACACAGCTGGCTAAACAGATCACTGACTCACAGATCAGGCACAAAGGGTTACAGTGGATGGGGTGACATCAGACAGGGGACCTGTCACTAGTGGGGTTCCACAGGGCTCCATCCTGTGCTCTCCAGGCCCTGTGCTCTGGAAGGGAGATTGAGCAAGTCCTGAGATGATACAAAGCAGGGAGGAGCTGTTGGCTCCTCCAAAGGCAGAGAGGCCCTGCAGAGAGACCTCCACAAACCAGAGGGCTGGGCAGTCACCAGCCATAGGATGACCAATAAAACAGCAAACAGCTCTCTCTGCTGAGGAAGAGTCTTATGGCTCATAGTCCCATACACTGGAGATGCATCCAGACCTCAGTTACCACAGCCACTCTGCTTCATACCTCAATCCTTTCTATTCCCTTGACTTGGAGGGATCAGTGCTTGTCAGGGATTGCTGATAAACTCTGATCACTCCCTAAATCACATTCTACCTCCTTTTATTTCCCTCTTTCCTGGAGATATTGTGAGCTAGTGACTGGCCAGGAAACTGAAGCAAGGTACTCCAAGGTGACTTTAGGACACTCACTGGTGATACACATTCCGCAGAGAAACTGATGGGTCTCTTAAGTCCTAATAGTCAGTGTTTCCTCTGTGGTACACATTTGGCATAAAATTAGTACTTAATATTTTAAAAACATAAAAATGTTGACAGTAGCCTAATTTACTTTGAGCGGAGGAACAGTATTTACCATATTTAATTTATTCTTCAACTCTTGGTATTTAAGTATCTTCTTTTCTTTGATTATTCAATACTACACTGAATAAACCCCGAATCCAACTTTTCTTTGCCTATGACTCCAAATTTCAGTGTTTTACAATAGACGCTTTCCTGAATTCAGATGCAGGTTCAGAGCCATATGTTCAGTTTTTAAGAGCAGGCTACTTCTGATAGATGTTAAAAGAACAGCAAAAGACTCTAGATTTTTAAAAAAAAAAAAAAAAAAGATGTATTAGGGAGAGTAAAATAAAATCAAACAAGCAAACAATGATTTTTTTCTGCATTTGATGATGAAGTGGTGAATAATACATGACCTTTTCTTCCCTTTATGCCTTTAAACCAACAAAGAGGCAAAACATATGTTGAAAAGTATGCCTATGTGTTATTTTTGAAGACTTGGCAAAAGAGCCAGTGAAAAGCACTGATAGAAGGGCACTGGGCCAGTACTTTGCTGCCATTTTGTTTCCCTGTGGGGAAGCATCTTATTCTTTACTGGATAGGATATAATGCAAAAGCCTACTGTGAACAGGTGACCAGCTTCTCTGTGGGAAAGAAGTGATATTTCACAATGCCTGTATTTGACTTTGGACATATTTGTGTGATTGTCAACCCTCATTTTACATAAGCATCTAATAGGTCAATTTTTATTGTTGAAAAATTTCCAACACAGTATGGCTCCCTCATTAAGCCTCTGGGAAACTGCATAAGGCCTCTAGCACATTTTTTAAAAACAGAGCATTAGGCTGTTATTACACACGTGTCATACATTTCAGAATAATTCTATAGTTCTTCAAGAGAAAAAAATATAATCACGACGTTCTCAGTGATAATTTTTTTTTCCTGCCCACCGGTGAAATACATCAAATTCCCATAAAATGAAAGAAAACACACACTATGCCAAGTGATAATGACCAAGAACAGGAAAGCTGTGCTAATGCACAGCCAAGCAATAGGACTGTGATTTTATATAGGGGCTAGGGCTTCTTACTGTGGGGTCCTAAATTCCTCTTCCTAAAGAACAAGAAGTTTCCTTCCACCGGGCTTTGTTTGTGCCTTTACACTGGCTCAGGCCATGTGTAGTTAATGTCAAATGTGTGGCACTACAGAAGCAAGGACCAGTGCCATGACCCACTGGGACTTTGGAAAACATCTGGAAGGACACAGAGCAGCCAGGGCTGGGCAGGCAAGGGGGGCTCTGGCACTGCCCCAATGCTGCCCCATGGCATCCAAAGGACAACACAGCAGCAGGGGTGACCTACAAGCCCGAGCAGGCACTGCTCCACCTCCACAAGACCCTTCTTTGGGAGGAGAGCTGGGTGAGGGAAGCAGTGAGGGCTGGGGTGCAGCAGTTCTGTCCCTGGGGTCTGGGCAGGGCTGTGCTGGATCTGTCACCCCACAGAGCAGCCCCTGCCAGCCCTCCCTCCCCGCTGTGCCCCAGGACAGGCAGGGACCCCGGCCCCACCCTCACACGTTGGTGGGAGCACAACCCAAGGGGCAGAGGCAGGCAGGGACCCTCAGCTGCTTTGAGATAGTCCAGTGGGAGGGACTGAGAACAGCTTCCCAAGAAATGCCAGAGGGCTGCATTTTGGAACAACCTACTGATCAGACAATATCACACTGCAAATTTTAGAGGCAAATGTGGTAACTACTTCAAGAGTTGCTCAACACTTCCTTCTATTTTCAGTTCTGAGATATTTGCCAATTTTTACCCCTTTGGACTAGTTGAGTTGGTTTATTTTTCATGGTATCTCCCTTAGACTGATTTAATTATTTAAGGAAGAAGGAATTTCAGTCAAAACATTTCATTTCTGAGAAGAGGTTAGAGGAGAATATGTTGACCTGGATGAAAAATTCCACTGTCCTTTGCTTTCATCAATTCTTCTGCTCTGAATTGTGAGAGTGTTCCTCCAAGTTTGGACAAATTACATTTTATATAGACACATTAAAAAAAAAAATCAGAGTTCACATATGCTCAACAGAGACATTTTCATTTTTAGTATCTAAATATCTCTGCAGACTCTGTCCTCACTTAGTACTCTTAGAGCACTCTTTGACTAATAAAAGCTCGCTGAAAAAAGTCCCATGAAAAATATTTCAGTCCAGCCATACTGCTTTGTTGGAGCAGAAGTGCTTTGTGGCGATATCATTTCTGATGACGTTTGATCTGGAGAGTTTCTCAGTGTTTTAAAGCAGGAAGTCATATGTGCTGGCTGGAGAGAAAGGGAAAAGAGAGGGATCTTTATCAAAAGTCTAAGCCTTCTGTGACAAGACATCAATTCATCAAAATCCCACTTCTCAAAACACTGAGAAATGTGCAAAATGTCACAAAAACAAAGTTGTTCCAAAAGTTTGACCAGTACCATCACCAGTATCTTAAACTTAGGAGACAGAAAAGCAGACTTGAGGGCAAAAGTGAACTATGATGGAAGAGGTGGTGGTGAACCAGTACAGGGAATAGGGAAATTTTGGGAGAAAACATGAGGAGCAATGGGGGTGATGGGACCACAGCTGGAGAAAGTAGCCAAGAGAAGGTGATGAAAAGCAGATGGGATCTGCACCTGCAGCCTGGAAAGCCTAGAAAGGTTCAGTATGAGGGACTCACACAGTAACTGGGAAGAGAGACCGGGTGTAGAACCCAACAGCCAAGTGTGGGTCAGCCTCCCATGCTGGTCACCAGCCACAAAAGCAGTGCACTGTGTACTCTTATTTCACCTTCTGAATCAAGTGGACAGAGTTTGCATGCTGGATATGAAACATTCCTGTCCACAAAACAGGTGGATAGGAATACATGGATCAGGGAATAACTCCAGTTTATTTTGTAAAAGCCTAGGAAATAGCTCCATGAAAAAGGAATCATACTGGGGCTGGGAAGTATCCTCTGGTGCTTTTCTGCCCTGTCCTTCTTTCTGTACAGTGACTGTAGTTACAAAATGTGTCTCTAAGGATCATGAGGCCCCCAGTTCAACTTTCCTCCAGCAGTCGTGGGGAGTTGCTGCTGCAGCTCCTGCACACTCAGCGTGTACCTGTTGCTGGCTCCGTTTGGCTGCTCTGGCAGGCACACAGGCTGGCCCCATCCTGCCCTGGCCACCAGCTCTGGGAACCTTTGTTGGAATTCCCTGGGAAGGGAGGGGATGCAGCAGCCTTTGCTGGAGAAGCCTTTCATTCTGCAAGACAAGTTTCTGTGAGAGCCCTGGCGCTGGTGCCTCCCCTGGGACAAGGAACAGCCTCTGGCAGTGCCAGGAGCTGACAAGACTCGGGGAGGAAGCGGGTCAGGAAGGAGGGGGCTGGCAAAGATGCTGCTGAATTTATACTACAGGTGGAGGTAGCAGCATAGCAGGAAAGACAAAACAGGGTTGTTTGAACTGTAGTTATAGTCAAATATTTTAAAGAAATTAATGCCATTCTTATATTTTTCACTGTTTTCCAGTGCTGTATGCCACACATATTGCATACTATTATAGAAATCTTTGAATCACTGTAAGTAATTGCATAAAATTTGCCTTACATTCTCTCGAGGGACTGATCTACTGATCTCCAAAAAGGCTGTATTTTGACTGATATTCGAAATACTCAAAATATAGCCAATGCATCTAAACTGCAAAAGTAGAAAAAGTGCCAGGTGGAGGAAGGGAATCATCTCAGAGTTGCCCCTGGCAGGTCTTCCCTATTTTGGCTGTTTTTCAGCACCAGCTGAATGTCCCTAAGGGAGCTGAAAGATACAGAAATTCCACAGAGTTTGCAGCTGCTATTGATGGCAACCACAGAATACAAGAAGGAACTGATAAAGGCAAAGATCTTTGATGCCCCACACACTTAAGTAAGATGTAACCACAGTGTAAAACTGCACTTCTGTATACCATAGAGAAAACAGAAAATAATTCTGGTATGTGAAATGGAATCACCACAGACAATGGACTTCCTGAAATGAGGCTTTCTTGCATCAAAGCAATGACAGGCACTTTTTAAGGTTTTTCTCAAGGTCAAAGCCTGTTCCCTAAAACACTAATATTGCATCACCACACACCTGAGTCATGGCCAGAAATCGTCCTCTTAGGAAATAAATTATTTATACTGAAGTAATGCTTTTGGGTTTTTGTTTTGTTTTGTTTTGGCTTCACTCCTAAAAATATATACAAGCATCTGTAAGTCAGGTGTGCAATGACCCTGTTCAGAGAGGCTCTGTCCCTTCAGTGCTGCAGCATCCTGCAAAAGGAATGGAGACTAACATCACTACAGCAAGACTGCCAACACCACACTGCATTCACAGGGCATGCTGAATTAAAGGGCCCACAAAAATCATCACAGTCCAGCCCCTGGCCCTGCACAGCACCATCCCAGGAGTCACAACATGGACCAAAGAGCACTGTTCAAACACTTCTTGAAGTCTGTCAGGCTGGTGCTGTGACCACCACCCTGGGGAGCCTGTTCAGTGCATAACCGCCCTCTGGGTGAAGAACCTTTTCCTAATATTGAAATTAAACTTTCCCCAACACAATTTCAGGCCATTCCCTCAGGTCCTGTCTCTGGTCACCACAGAGCAGTGTCTGTCCCTCTGCTGCCCCTCATGAGGATGTTATAGACTGCTGTGTCTCCCCACAGTCTCCTCAACACAGGGAAGATGCTCTTTGTCCCTTCCTAAGTTTGTTCCCTTTTTTAGGCAGTGGAACCTTTCTGCCACTCTCCTGCAGTGCCAAACACCAGTGACCCATCCAGGCATGTAGTGCTCTCAGGGCACAGATAATACCAAGTCCAAAACCTTAAAATACCAGACCCCTCCTGAAATGCCAACTACAGATTAAATGGCAAGCAAGAAAAGAATAAACTCTGATGCCTTATTTAAAGGCAACTGTCAAGATGCCACAGTGATTAGAAATCTATAAATACTCAGGTAGAGTTTTACAGGTATGCTTTCCAAATAGTGTGCTGACAAATGTACTTGTAAGTGAGTGGTGGGGAATACACTGTTACAAGAATCCAGAAAGTGTATATATACACTGAATTGCACTCAGAACCTTACTACTAAAAATAAATTTTTAAAAGACTAGTGAAATGCGTGTTGACATCAAACTAATTTTTACAGCTCACAGACATACTTTGCTTTCAAAAGAACACAAAATTGAGAAATTCATAATTATACAGCTATTTCAAATATGAACACCAGACATGCAAGAACAGTATGAATCACAGGTCTACACATCATTCAGCAACAAAAGCAGAAAACCCACAGGATTCTTACTCATACTTGTTTTGATTTTCCCCAAGTAGGTGGAAGAAAGCAGAAAAAAGACTTCAGCATGGTTAAGTAAATAGATGTGCAGTCTTACAACTGCAAGCACTCTCACTTAAGTATTGACTTTCTGAAGCCCACAATCAAAGCAATTAATTCACAATATCACACCAGTGAGCTTTTCTTGAAGTTCCTGAAGAGAACAGGATCATCTCTAACTTGTGGTGCCCTCACCAGTAATTCCATTTAGCAATTACTCTCAGATGCAGGGAAATAAAAATGCCCAAGTTTTGAACCCTGTACTAGACAGCTTAAAAATCTGATCCGGCCTTGCTTTGTGTTACAGTATAGTTTCAGTTCTTCTGCCCCATGCTCCATCAAATCTCTGTCTTTACAGCTTTTTACATCCTTTCCTAAATCGGTAATGAGCAGCAGAGAACTGAAAATAGATTGCAGATGTGTGGCAAGATGTCTGTAACGTGATATCCAGAAACATCATTTGTCATTGATGCAAAGAGTAGCCTATCAGCCTTGTGAAAGAACTATTTGCAGACACATTACTTATATTCTTGAAAGTTCATAACAAGACAGTGACAATGACATCACCAGCAATATAAAAAGTGTTTATTCTTGTATTCCTAAACTATAAGGAATTGGTCATATTTCTTTACATGGTTCAAGATGCTTCAGAGCTCCCATCTCATTAAAAGTAAAGAGACTTCCAATGTGAGACCCAAGAGTCCGACTTCCTATTTATCAAAATCCCTAACTTAAATACATTTCTGACCATATTCAAAGCCACCAGAAACTTGGCCACATTGAGCAGCGAGGTGCTTTGTTCCAGCTGGCATCACCAAACACGTTGGCACAGCCCAGGGACCTGACAGAGGAGAGGTAAGGCTGGCTGCTGTCATAGCTGCCAGCTTGCAACTATCAGATGGGCAATTAAGGCTCTCACCTAGCTGAGATGATTCAAATCTGAATTTCCCAACAAAATATTGTTTTAAAATATTTTAAACTCTAGTGAGTGTGGCCCAGCCAGTGTCCCTTAGCTGCAGGCCTTGCATTTTGTATGGGAAAAAGGGAATACCAGCTGGCACAGAGAGAGGCACGTCCTCTCTTCCTTTTGGGGGAGCCTTCTTGGAAGGAGAAGATGGAGGTTTCAGTCAGTGGCCCATGAATATGTGCTACTGCTATATAAAGCTCCAGAGAACATCACATCTATTTATGTCACCCCATTTAGGCTGTAAATCTCACCCTAATGTTGATGTTTAAAATGGACCAGATGAATCACACTCCAGAAATGTCTGATTCTCCTCACTGACTGTAAAGGGAGCCCAGACTGTAAAGCTCAGCTGTAGATGCCAATACTGAAGATGGCTAAACTGAGATTATTCCCACCAAGAGCCATTCACACTAACTTAATTATCCAATTTCTATTAAAATGTCCAACTACCGCCCACATCAGAGGGAACTGAGCAGGAATTAAACATCCCAGAACCCAGAGCTCACCCGAGGACATCAGAGACAATGACTATCTTTATATTCTTTATATTCTTTCTTGTGTTATGCTGAACATATCACTAATGCTTAGCAACTTAGCTAAGCATTGTAGTACAAAAACACTCCAAAGGGTATCAGCAAATGTCTGTTATTCCATTTGATAATTCACAGTGGCCTGAATAGAGTATCAATGGAATTTAAGCACTAAACACAATAAGCTGCATATGAAACAAAATGTGTTTCACTAAAATGTACATCAGCTATATCTCTAAAGATTTAACCACTGAATTAAATTGTGTGCCATAGCCAAAACAAGAATAATCATCAAATTCCCATTTCCTGTAATGATTGGAAAGGACAGCTATTTATAGTTTTAGCTCAAGAAACACAAACCAAATCAGACTATTTATTGAAATACACCTCTGGGCAACTAAATATTGTAAACATGAGAGTTATCAGCATAACCTGAAAGCCAGTAAAATATGCTTTAACAGTATTTACATAATGGTTAGACTCAAATGATTGTGAAATGTATTTTGTATTTGTGGTAGTATATTTTTTCTCTTATCCAAAGTCCCAAGAAGAGATGATGATCATTCCCAGACCTCACCAGCTACACAGGGCGTGAAACAAGCCTGGTTACTGGTGTATGCTGGAACTATCTTGTGTCCTTATTCAGCAATCACCATTCTTTTCATTAGTTTTGAAGCCAAATTCAGTCATGCTTCTATGAAAAGCATCAATACAAAATTTTTCTTTAAAACAGATTAAACGTTATTGTGATTACCTTTTTATCACTCTAAGCCTGAGAATATTGACCCCATTTTGAATCCTAACCTTATTTTTCATGCCTTTCAAGTTTATGTGAGGTTGCCTGCTTGATACCCATACATGAAAATTTCATATTGTTGGCTGTGCTCTCAATAAATTATTTAGAAGGTTTGAATATTTCTGCACTGTGTGGATTTTCAGAAGAGTTTGGTAAATCCTTTTATTCTGCTGTCCTCAAAAGACAAACAACCTCTCAATACACAGTTAACAATAGCATTAAAAGAGAAAATGAAAGCTGGCTGGAAAAGAGAGCAAGTATAATTATCTACTAGGAATTTATTATAACTCAGTAATATCTAAACATTTGCAAGAACTTTTGTCTTAATTCCAGCTAAGGAAGCACAACCTCTAAAACCAGATTGCTGAACATGTTTACCTCAGGCTAAAATAACACAAATCCTCTTACAGACACATGAATTATGATGAGCAAATATCAAGAAATGCAGGAGTTCAAGTGATGCTGGAGAACAAGGAAGCATCAGGCTGCCCACAGCTTGAAAAGGTGCACTGTTCACTGGGTGAAAAACTGGGTGGCTGAGCCCAAAGAGTGGTGGCCAGTTGCAAGTGGTGCTCCTTGCCCAGTATGGGGACCACTCCTTTTTAATACCTTTATCAATGACCAGGGTGAGAGGATTGAATTAAACCACAGTCAGTTTATACTTTTACAGCTTCAGGAGACAAGGAGCTGCACCATTTATTTACATAATGTATGAAAATGTTTTTCCTTATTTTTAAGTTCTCTTTTTTCTGGATTCTTGTATTTTCAGCAAAGTGCTTGGTTTATAAAGAGAAATCAACATTTATAGATAACTTTCACAACTCCCTCAAATATCCTTTTTCCAAAATTAAGGAAATTTTAGCTTCCTATTACACAGGAATATGTTCATTCATATGTCATCATTGTCTAGTCTTACAATATTTTTTGAAGCAGAGGGAACCAGATGAATCCATGACACAGAAATCTAGGTGTAACATTGTACTGCACACCCAGTGGTAAAAATTATGTCAGTGGTTTCAGTCTTCAAAATTCCTAAGGTTCAACATGGTAGGGTTTTTCCACTCATGCTTAGCATCAAGCTGATATATTTCAAAATTTTCTCCCCCAGTACCCTGTTCCACATATTCTGCATTATTTTTGCCTCTGTTTCCACTGCCATCAACTTCATTTTTCGGTAACACAGCATTAAAGTTTTCTACCTTGAGTATCACAGTATATAACACTGTTACCTTCCTAGTAAGTTCCCATTATCATTTTGAACACTTTTAACTTCAGGCATCAAGCCATGACAATGACACTTCTTCCTCATCAGCCACAGTCCTCCTTCCTCAGAATGGATTCCTTGTGGGACAGAATTCAAGTGAAAGCTGCCATAGTCTTATAGTTTAGATCATGAACAGGAGTGAGAAATGAAGTTTCTGACTCCATTTATCTTTAATATATTTGTGCTTATCTTCCTTAAACCAAAGCTTAACAAGATTACTTAATGGACTGCAGAAAGAAGAGACCTTAAATAACCTGGTGCTTTGAAGTCTAAATATGTTGGGCACCCGATACAGCAGCTGCCAAAGGGACACACAGACTTTTTTTAATGCCAGACTTGGGATTCATCTGCCTGGCTGCGAGTATGAGGAACATCATCCTCCTCACCCAAACTGCTCATCTCAGAGTCCTTTCTGTACAACAGATGTACCCAGCACAGTCAGCAGAGTCTCAGTTTTAGCCTGTCCAGACCCAAAGCTGTCGCCAAGTCAGGCTCTGGGAGAGCTGGCTATAGACTCTCAGCAGCAAGGGAACAAGAGTGCACAAGAGTCTTGATTAGAAGGAGAAAATAAAGAAAATTAGCATGGAAAAGTGAAGACTGAAATGCGCTGAGAGTTGCTGAGAACCATGAACAGAAGGAAGAGGACCAAAACAATACACCATACTGTATTATTATGGGAATGGACACAAGTTCAAAAATGTGATTTAATTTTGTATGTATGATTCATGCAACAAAATAATTCTGCTTAAGTACAGTCCCTCATTTAGTTGGTGTAGAATGCTATTAAAACAAAATCTACTCAACCCCCATCTATAAACTGGAACAATACTACTAAATAGCCTAGAGATTGATTGACATTTGAAGTTAAAGAATGGATCAAATGAGGATTTATATGGGAAAAAATATAGTGGGGTTTATACAAAATATTAAGCAGTATTTGTACTGAATTCTGGCATATGAATGGCTGAGCTATAATAAATGTTAATACAATCCTTTGACCATGCACTCTATATTAATACTGCAAGGTCGAATAAATAAAATAATACCTTTTTCCAAAGGTTCAAATCAAAACAACATGGTATCTAAAAATATACTAAAAACATTCACTAGTCCTCAGACATATAAACACCTGATGAAAATTGAGTTAAAAGAATGAAAATAATGTGCTTAAGAAATAAAATTCCTAAAGTAAGAGCAATATTAAAACTCAGTGGCATCTGTTTGTCTCATCTTTATGGTTTTGTGGCTATATGGGTCAGAGGCAGAGATGGGGACAGTCAGGAAACACATATGCTTATTCTTCACAGTGTAATTCTTCACAGTGTGCTTTGCAAAGGCTGAGCATCCAAAGTAAGTGAGAGCTACCTCAGGAAGGGTATCCTGAGGTGCATCACTCTAGAAAGAGCTGATGGTTCTTTGTGTTAGGTTTGTTATAATGGTCAACTGCTGAGCAGGAAAGACAGAGGCTGGAACAGCAGCACTGTGGCAGGCTGTGATTATGAAACCTTTGACAGGACTCTGGGGGAAAATCCTCAAAGTGCCTTCTCTCTGTTTTGCTTGGGCTAAGGGTTGGATCTGAAGATAAAAAAGATTCCTTCTAGACTCCCATTTCTAGACAGGTAACAGATGCTCTACCACCTCTAAATGTTCACAAAAAAGTCTGAGTCCAACATTCTGATTAGGCAACCAGCCAAACCATGCACACACAAAAAAATACAACTGCAGCACAATGACTTGTGTTGAACTTGTCATCATCAGTTAGTTGCTTGTTAAATACTTTATAAACAGCAAATTCCCAAGTGGTCACTTTCTGTTCTTTAAAAAAAAAAAAAAAAAAAA
>VXBR01000306.1:564952-596573 GCA_013400215.1 Cisticola juncidis | reverse complement strand
AAAAAAGAAAGAAAATTAAAAAAGGGAACAGCATGGTCCCTGGTGTGCATAACTATCCCAGATAACACCAGTACATATTCCCCTAGCAAATAACGGATTTTTAACAAATCACTTCATGTCCTCTCTCCATACTGAAATTCCTTCTGCTCTGCACATCCCAGTGAAAGCGATAAGTATGCACAGCCATGTCCCTGCTATGACTCATATCTTGTTAGAACAAAAAGAGGCACTTGGCTCTCTGCAAAATAAATCCCACAGCCGCCTGCCTTGGATTGCTGCAAGCCTGCAGCTCCCTGGCTCCTGCACTGCTGTGTCACAGAGGTCTTCACATCCCACAGGAGACAATTACTAAGAAGTACCTCCAGAATAGGTGAGGTTCTGCATATTATTATAGGAGGGGGAAAGGGCTAAAATGGTAAATATATTTATAAAGGCTCCAAAAGCACAGTTACTCTGCGGGAGAGTCAGTCATCTGACAAGCTAAGCTGTGCAAATAGCACTGCCATCTCCTAGACAAGAGGTCATTAGCAATAGGAGGAACTAAACTAATTGCCAGAATCACTTGTATTGGTATCCTCAGCAAGAAGCCAAGCCAGGCAACACCCACAATAACTAGCAGATCTCTGCCAGAAAAAAAAAAAAAAAAAAAAGGAGTTTTTTTTAATTATCCTAGCATTTCGCATCAGTTTGTCAATGAAAATTTTAAGAGTGAAAAAAAGAAACTAAACAGCCTCCCTGGAGAAACTCCCAACAAACCAAATTAAGCAAAAATGTGGCAAAGTTTATCAAGTCTATTTGATCCAAACACCACTGGCCAAGGCACAATATAACACTGGGAACAGTTAAATCCATAGACCTCAGCTGGTCATCCTGTCTCCTGTTCTGTGGCATGACTTTACATCACTGAATGAATATTGTTACCAGATAAGGCCCCAGTAACACCAGACACCTGTAATAACAGAGGTTATTAATGCAAGCCTACCAGCTGGTCAACATCTTACATAAATGGTGAAGTTCTTTCAACCCCCTGTTCCAGATCCAAATTAGACAGCTACTTCTATCAGGAATTACTAAGGTCAAGGCAGAAGTGACACCAATATGCTGTGATGGATATAAACCTCAACATCCTTTCCCACAGAACAACCAGGAGGAGAAAATTCTCTAGGTATTTTCACCAGCAGATACCTACACTTGCAAAAAGAATTCTGAGCAACTGATGAAAAGAAACATGTGCCTAAATATGGAAGAGGAACATTTAACATTCTGTTCCAGCTCCTGGCTCAAGAAGTAACATCACTGTCAATCTGCAATGCCCTGAATAAGAGAAAATAAGGAAAACTTTTTGCATAGGAGAAGACTCTACATTGGTTTTACTGCAGCTGTTTGAAGTTGGACTCTCTGAGAAGTCAAACATTTTGAGAAAAAATGGCAGAAGTCTCTGGTTCACCCTCAATGTCTCCCTCTAATTCAGTCTTTAAAGCACAGGGGAATGGCCAGACACTAATAAAAGTAGTCATGCCACTTCATACATCGAACAGATCTAGCTATGAAGAAATTAAGCACAAATAAATATAAGTAGCATGCTTCTGGGGAACCATATATTCAATACTAATTTACACTTTTGTCTTTTAAATTCCACAGTTGATTCAAAGAAAGACTGACATCTGTCTAACTCTCTCAGTTGCACACTGAAAATGAGTTAGAAGAATCAGATCAGCAGAGAAGAAAAAGGTGGATCTGGATATGGGTGTGGTCTGTGCATCAGCTGGGATGCACTGTACACTGAGCTTTCAAAATATGGAATAGGCAGCAGTCAGCAAGCATGGAGGGAAATACATTTAAAAATCCACACAACAAAAGGTGTTTTAGGAATTCACCTCTGTACATCTTTCACCACATTAGTTCAGAAGCAAATGCATTCTGCTACCTAAAATCTTAAGAAACTTTGAATTTGCAATTTTGCTAAATAAGCCTCTTCAATAAATAATAGATATTGTGCAATGCCAATAGTATTTGAGCATTTGTTGTTATCTTGAATATGGAAAGAGGGAATAATGAACAGATTTTAGGAGGCTGAAATGCTTAGAAATTCATAAATGGTACAATATTCTTATTATGCCATTTTCAATGAAAATCAAATACTTTGATCTTCTCCAGTATCATTTCAGCTTGAAATTGAATATTTCAGTTCATTTTGTTAAACTGAAATGAAAAAAAAAACTATTTTAATCTAAATCAAGATTTTAATGTCCTTTACAAACACTTTGTGCCAGGTGCTCCCTCCACCTCAGGGGAGGCTCTTCACTGTGCTCCAACTTTTACAATCTGGTTAATACATCCAACCTTCCAACAGAGTAAAGGTAACAAGATCCTAATCACAGCCTTTGTAATACTACATGCCAAAAAATAAAATTTAATCTTGAGATGTCAAAGAACAATGTGAATTACATATTCAATTCAATGATCTTGAAAGCAAAAGTACAAAAAAAACCCCACCCCATTTAATTTGAGTCAATCTCCTCTATCCCAAAACTGGTTTTCCAAATTTAAAAAAAGGTCAAGAAAAAATGGTAGGGTTTTTTTCAAGTAAGGTTTTCATTCTGCAAAAGCTGCATTTTCTATAATAAATTGTTCCTACTAGAACTGTTTTTATTCTATTTCCTAGAGAGCAAAGGGGCACTTTGCCTCTACTTGACTGTATTGTAGTGCCTTCTTATGACTTTTTTTTTTCTCTTTCACATCTGACATATTTTTCCTTATTGCTAACCCTGAAATAAACATGACTAAACACAGTTTTCCTGTGAGCTCACATATAAAGTAGTTTGGGCCATGCATTCATTTTGCTGTTTATATTATCCTGTCAAAAACAGGGAGAGCTTGGCAGTTCCTCAAGTCTTGAAGAACAAAGTCAAAAAGAAACCAAGCTATCATTAGGCAGCATTTCTGAGCACAATAGTGCAGAGCTGCAGGACTTCTCCGAGTTCAAGATGAGATCTACCTAGAAAATCCCTTGGAAAAATGGTCATATTATATATATTACATGATTTCTGTTGGGTTTACACTTCCACTTTCTCACTCAAGGACAACTTCCATGCCCCACATCTTTATAATGAGACAGAGTGTCCCTCCTCCTCTCCTTTGCATTCCCACAGGTCTCCAAGGACAGGCAGAAGTACGTGCTACAGAGATATATTACATCTAACTACCTCAGAAAGTCAGAGAGCAAAAAATTTAAGCCATTTAAGTGAAGAAAACACTCTTGGAATGGATATTTTTGGATGCACCACAGGGTATTAACCTGTACCGTTGTTGAGCTCATCCTCTCCTCTGTTAAACTTCAAGTTTGCTCTTTGCAGCAACCAGAATTCTGCTTCGTACTGTGGAGAAGCACTCTTCAAAAGGGCAAAGCACTGCATCAAAGCAAGATTTCTACCTTGGACCACAGCAAATTGCTTGGCAGTCCTTTCATTATATTCAAGGCATTCTCAGGCAGCTGGGCCTCATTACAAGCAATTGTGCTTCAGCCATTAACTTCAGAGAGATCAGGATAAAGCACTAAACACAACGAAAATAATTTAAAGCCTGTTAAGCAAGAAAATGAACTGGTATGGAGCACTGCTAATGCTGTATGCTAAGCATGCTTCCTGGTGAGTGCTGCAAAACCAGATAGACTCTGAGACAGGTGCTCCTACAGAGTTTTTGTTTTCCTTCCTGCCCTGGTGGGAGCCTTGCAGTGCCACAGCAGAATGAGCAGCTGAAAGATGAGGCCCATCCCTTCCTCCTCTTTGTACCAATTCTAGGGCTGGAAATACTCCCAGGCAGAGCACTGGTGCAATAAGTAGCTTTTGGGGAACTCAAATGTGGTTAAGAATTTGTCTGTATAGGATTTGCTGAATTGTTTGTTGAGAGTTTCAACAGCACTAGTGTTGTAAACTAGTAAAGATAAATGGTGCTGGCATTTGGACACAGGACCAGACTTAGAGCTAGGTCTCCAATAGATCTACAGCCTTCCATACAGGTCCTCATGTTTCATACAGCACCAGTAAACACATGAGGCTGTCTCACCACTGCAGTTGGGTGTTTTGATCAATTTGTGGTTCAGCAGCCACATGCCAACAGGCCAGTCAGGTCTATCCCTTCTCCCCCAGACACACTGACACTCATTCTTCAGCTTTTTAGTGTAATATGTTCATTGTGAGCCAACACAGCTACAGCCTGGTCCAAGTTTAACCTCAGGCTAGATCCAGGACTTGCACAGTCCCAATCCTCCCCCCAAATATTTCTGCTTATCCAAGGAAAGGCATAAAGGTTGCAAAGACAAAATTTCAGCTTTCATCCTACAGAGGTTGTACAAATTTTAACTGAACTATTTTTTTGAAAGGTACACTTAAAAAGAATTTTAACAGCTGCTCTCAGACTTTAGGTGATTAATTTTGAAGTAGGTTCTATAAAAGAATGAACAATAACAGCCAAAGGTTGAGGCATTAATATTAACCTGTAATAAAAGGAATGATATTTCAACCATTCCTAGAAATAAAAGATGAGTACCTGATCCTAGAGTGCTGAAAGAAGCACATAACTTAAATTATATCCAATCAGGCAAAATACAGATATTAAACATTTATGAGCAGCTCTGATATATTCTGAATTAATCAGTTCTGCACATTTAAATGTTTTAATATTTAATGCTGCTACCTTAACAATCCTGAAGAAATATTAAACTTTTGTATAGTCCTTTAAAAGGAATAGCAAAAGATTTTACTACACATAAAATCTGAATTGCGGCTGTAGGTTTTGTGCTGTGCTGTGTTTTGTGGAGAACCATGATTATAATGTATTGAACTACAACAGAAATTCTGAACATTTTTACCACAGATGAAACAGAAATGAGGGCAGTAATAACACAAGTAACAATTATTAAGCCAGGGGTAAGTCCATGTCCAATCTGATTAAGTCTCCTAGGCCTGATGGATTACTCATGAAGGCTTACTAATATCATACTTCCATGAAATCTCTCAGATGAGTGTAAATGGCATGCTGAAGGCATTTTAGACATTCAGCGTATTAATGTTAGTGTGTTAGCAAAGTAAATCTTCTCCAAAACACCAGCTGTGATAGGCAAAATATATGTAGAGATAGAGATATTTTGCTGTCCACAAATTTCCTCGCTGTAAAAAGCAAGCACTCTGATTTTTTTTTGCTGCTGCTGCCAATAATGGTAAATTTAAATACAAGAACTGTATACTAAATTATGATTAGTTTTAAAATACAGTGTTTAAAAGCATAATTAAGTTAAAAATGAGGACTTGTAGACCTTCTTTAGGAGCGAGTGTCACATATGATACTGATTCCATTATTAAAAATTTTGCTTTGATTGTAAACCCATTTCTGCGATTCTCTGCTTTATTACCTCTGAATAAAGTAAAAAATTACTTTGAAAATTCCTAGATAAAACCCTACAACAACAAACTCCGGTCGAGGTTTGATGGAAATTAAGAGGACAACAAACAGCATAAAGCCTGTGTTATGAACACGTGCTCATTTTCATATCACTTGGACAATTTGGAGTCCAGACTCTGCAACACCTGAACTCCTGCCCATCTCTTTGCCCCTTGGCAGTCAGTGCAAATTCAATAAATTTCTCTCATGCTGCATGGTTTTGCCTGCATTTTCCTAGTAGGCCACAAAACTGAGTTTATCAGTGGTATTAAGTTTATAGCATGGTATATTCAAAGAGAACCATAGCAATTATAATTGAAGGGATAGCACATAAAAATCAGTATATGTAGGTTGTTAGCCAAGATACAGCCTGGCTCCCATATGAGTTATTTTGAAAAACAACAAATTCAACAACAACCACCAACAATAAAAATCAGGACAAGGTCTCAAATCTTTATTTTCCATTTATTTTTGAGGAAACATAAGCCTCAGCCCTTAACACCATTACCTTTCTAGTGACCAAATCTGTCACAAATGCTCACACATAGCAAAAGGGACAGAGATGCCACAGTTCAGTCCTTGCACCACTTTGTGGTCCTGCTAACCCACACTCGTTCCCAGAGACCTGAAATGACCAAATCACGCAAAAATCCCTGCCCCAGAGATTACCCTTGGCTGATTTCACAACATTGCTGGAAATAAACTCCAAAACTGGCAGTAGCTCTGTCCTCTAGTGAAATGCTCATAAGCAGCAGCCAGGGGCCTTTCCATAAGCTGTTAAACCAAAAGTGGGTCCTTCATTCCCAGTGCTGAATGCCATTGTCAATGAGCAAATATAGACAGGTGAAACTATTGCAGGGCTGAAGGGTTGTGCTTGTATGAAAAACAGAGAGGGAGATCTGGGGAAGTTAAGAGAAAAGGCATGAAAGAAGCTGTAGGGACACAATCTCATAGCTGTGAGACCAAAACTCTTTCTCAGCTGATGGGAAGGCCCTGTGATGGCCAAAAAGATTCTCTCATGTTGCTCAAGGAAATCACTCAGAGATCAACTCATGTCCCAATACATTCAAGGAAACAAGATTTATTTAGCAGAAGGAGAATATCAAAGACAAAAAATGAGAGTTATCAATTTCTTTTCTTACTGCAAGTGATTCACATAATCCTGAGAAATCTCAGTTGGACCTACTATTGATGGAGAGGCAATACAACCACGAATCAAAAAGGTGCAAGTAACAGACAAGTCACAAGACATGCAAGTGACCCTCGACCGTGAACTCAGAAAGAGTTTAAAACCAAACCAAAATGATGAACAAAAGCTGGCATATAATTTCTAGAAACTTCTGAGTAAAGCCAAAAATCAGGGAGTTACTTACGGATAGATGGGATTCTTATTGAGACAGCCATGGCAGACTTGGGGAATTTTCAGGTCAGAACAGTGAATTAATTAACCAATCAATCAGCCTGACCTGACAGCACAGACCAAGTTTCTCCCAAAAAACAGCGTAGGGGAACATTTGAACTACCTTGAAATATGCTAAGAAAGAGAAACACAGGCCTGAACAAATAAGCAATCACATTGAGAAAGAGATTAAAGAATTACAAAAAACCCCCCACTCAAATTACTATAAAACAATCCAGGTGACTACACAAGTCTTGGACTTGCAGAACAACATCAGAGAAAGGAAGCTTTCCAGTGTGTAACATGGACTACAAATGAAAGGATAGTGGGTACTGGTTTGGACAAAACTATTTCTTCAGCAGACCTAGGAAAAAAGCTAAGAGGTGAACCCCTAATAACACAGCAATGTGTACATTGCTGACAAGGCTGGGGAGATAATTTGTCCCCTTGAAATGTAGGAAAATAGCTTTTGGTTGAAAGTGATGGAAATTTGAGAAAGAGATTCAGACAACTAGGGAATTACACAGTCTTCTACCCTCTTCAGATTTAAGAATGGCAAAACCCCCAACAAACCCTTATAAGACAACAACATTGTAATATATTAAAAATTAGGAGCACTGAGATGTAGCTTCTCAAGATCCTGGCCATTGAGAGTGGTGTTCTCGTGCCCCCCTGTGCAGAAACACAAAGGCAGCAAGAAAGGACAAAGAGTCACTCACACCCCTCCAGAGGCCCCAGATCTCAGGGGAATCTGAGCTGCTAAAATTTCAGTGCATTTGAGACAGCAGTCCATCCATTTGCAAACTGTTACTAGAAAGCTACAGATAATAAAGATAATAATGAAAATAAAGATGGGAACTGTGGTAGTAAAGGTCAAATGTGAGATGTGTGCAATGTTAGTGTGGAAAAGCTGAAAGGACAAAAGAGAGTCTCTGCTCAGTGATTTTAGATTTAAGCAAGGAGCAGCAAATTGTTCTTTGTGAGCATTAGGATTCCCTTTCCAAACCAAAAATCATAAATAAGAAATTATATTGCAATGGATCACACCACATAAATAAGCTGTAGAGGAGGAGAAATAAAGAGAATCTGCTTTCTGTGAGATGCAAAGAGCTAAACAGAGATATTTTAAAGACTTACTACCTTTTATCATGGGTGAGCACTATAGAGGTTACAGCAGGTTCTCTGTGCTCTTCCCAAACTGACCTGAGGAGTGTAAGCAGCCAGCAGAAGCAGATCCAGGTGGCAATGAAAGCACAGCTTTATCAAATACACTAATCCTCCCCAATTTATATTGATGGATTTTTTTTTTGTGTGTGTGAGGGGGTGGAACAAGCAGTCTTCCCTGGCCAGGTTGCTGTATCTAGGGGATATCTTAAGGGAGGGATTGGCAGAAATTAAATTAAAGGAGAATGGGAAGTGACATATATATAAAAGACAAAAGTGGAAATTAATACCCCCTACACAGCACAGCAAAGACATACCTAAGCTATTCCAGTGATTTATGCATAACTCTGTCTCTTACTTGCAAAACAAATTCCTTCAAACGTGTCACAGATCTAATCATAAAGTGGAGGAAACCTGTGGGTCCCAGCAGGTAACTCCTCTGAGTTACACATGCAGAACCACACAAGTTTAAACTACTGATCTGAAACCTGATTTTCTTTCTTTCTTTCTTTTTCAAATGAAAATCTTATTCAAATTGTCCAGTAATTAGAAATAGCAGTAGATAAATCTGCCAAACACCTGTGCACCATTTTAATGAAAACAAACCTTTAATCGATCTAAAATTTCAGGTTGTTGGAAAGTTATAAGCAAATGTAACAACACATTTGAAAATGAAAATGTCTTCAAGTTACAGCTAGAGCACTGTGTAGATCCTTCTGTGCTTTGAGGGTCTAGGAAATAACACCAGTAGCAAAATTGTAAAACATATTGGGATGGCAGGTGCTGCAGTTCATTCTTATGCTAAAATCTCCTAACAATCATCTATAGCAATTGCAGCTGTCTTTCCTTTACCAATGTATAATAATTACCCATCTGATTAGCAAATGTACCCACCTGCAGTTAACTGGTTTACTGGTATAACCACTTGCAAAGATGAAATGCCTTTCAAAAACAGGCAAGGTAGTGCTAAAACTAAACTGCTCTGTCAAAGTTTCATATTGAAAGAGTATTTCAAGTGGCTTTGGAATTATCTCCACACTTTGGTGCAAGTGCTTAGGAAATATTTTTATAAGATACAAAAATGTCCTAAAAACAGCCTCAACAGATTTTAAAACATCAGGTACCTCAGACTCTATTCTATGAAGGAAAACTATTACAACCACATTTTTATTACTAGAGATGTCCTGCTACTACAGGCAACCAGGAATCTCAGAGAACACATTTAAATATATACAGCCATTATATGTGGTCAAGTTCTCATCTTCTCTCTCCTCTTGTCTCAATGGTTGTAATCTTGCTTCTTTTATGAAAAAGCTGCTCCTCTCCAGTATTCTTCACCTAGGCTTGTAAAACTCTACTCAGCCACATGCCCAGGGCCATTTGACAGCTGAGTAAAATATTATTATTTCTTTTCATTAGCATTAGTCATCATGGTAAAGGATGAAGAGGGTAGATTTTTCTATCTGAACTCTCAAATTTTCATGGCAATTTGATTGGGGTGACCTTGCTCTTCCATTTAATTTCACCAGACAACAAAATATTTTAAAATATATGCAAATTATGTCAGTGTCCTCCAGGGAGATACACAAGTAAAACTGTTACACTTTTGGACACAAATTTTCATTAATTTCTTTAATGTCTCTTTTTCTGTATTATTGGTTTCAAGGTAATTTGTAGAAACCACGAATCTTCCTCTTTCCTTGACTCATCTTGGCTTTCTGTGCATTCCATCAGAACAACTCACTTTGAAACCTGCAATTCTATTTACCTACCTTTGTAGCTTCCTTTTAAATCTGAACATAAGTTTTTCCCACTCCTTTTCTGCTTCCTCTCATTTAAGAGAAAGCAGTCCAGCCAGGAACATTTGGGTACGTCTCATTTCCATATGGAAAAACAGCATGACAGAATCACAAGTGTGTTTCCCCAACATGTCTCTCACTAACTGTTGATCCCACAAGCTGATTTCAGCTAAACACAACCAAAAGATAAACATCTGGAAACTACTGCTTCTCTAAATCCTCTGAAAAATCAGTACCCTTAGAAAAGTGTCCCTTCATTCCTCTCCCTGTCTGGTCACGCCAGTCTTCAAGCATCCATACAGAAATATCTGAAATCTGACTTTTGCAAAGATTTAAGCAGCAGGATTCCCATTAAATTCATCTGCACTCATATGTGCTGGAAACCCTTGGATAATCAGCATATGCAATAGGTGTTTAGAATCTTGAGGCAGTGCCCAACAAGCCTTGGAAACTGAGAGCAGTCCCTGTAGGAGCAGCAAAGGAAGCTGAACCACAGCTTTGAGCAAGGTTAAAGCAGAAAAGGATAACTAAAGACAGGAGTGCTCAGCACTGTGCAAGCACTAAGCAAAGGAGCTCTCTGCCCCCAGTCAATCACTTCCATGGTTGGACTGCTTTCTTTGTCACCTTTCTCTAGCTCACTTTTTTCAACAATTGAAAAATGCCTTTTGAAATTTAATGTGAAACAAATATAATAATTTGTATATTAATTTCAGCAATTCAGGATACATTAAAATATTATCAAAGCAAATTTGCTATTCAGAATGTAATTATAAAAGTAAGGAAATATGTCTTAAACACTAAATTGTCTGAAGACCGTGGACATATATATGTAATCATCCAACAATGATTCATAGCAAAACATTTTTTAAAAACCTGTCATTTTTATGGTTCACATTCTCAGGATTTCTGTTCACTTGTAAACCTTACTGCTCCCATCAAATATGCAGGTTTACTTGTGTAAATCATTGTAGCAAAGTCAGGTTGCAAATCTGTTAAGAACCTGAAATTTTGCAAAGAAGATGGAATTTGGAAGGTTTTACTTAGGTATTTTGGAGGTTCTTTAAAGAAGAGTGAGGAGTTGATACCTTAAGCATCTGAGTGCAGCACTTTTCCAGCTTGTCCTCTCATTGAAACAATACAATTCCCTTCCTATTTTCTCTTCCTGAGTGAACACCTTTCTTGCCTTCCAAGAGGCAGCCTTGGGGAGCCCTGTGCCCCCAGAGCCCAGCTGTCTGCCACGGTGGGGATTTGGGGAGCCCTGTGCCCCCAGCCCAGCTCCCTGTCAGGATGGGGATCTGGGGAGCCCTGTGCCCCCAGCCCAGCTGCCTGTCAGGATGGAGCTCTGGGGAGCTGGCACAGCACACGAGCAGCACTTGGCACCACACAAACCTCCAGTGCCAACCAGAACAGACACAAAGCAATGTCAAGGAGCCACTTGCTGCCTGCTCTCCCTGCTCACTACAACACACCTTCTGAGGGTGTTTGAAACCCTTCTACAAAATTGTGATTTGAGATGTGTCTCTGCTCTTATTGAGAGTAAGCTGATGTGTCAGTTGGAGGCTGGCATCAACCATTTTGGATGATTGGTTTCAAATCCTCTAATCAGCTTACTATCCAAATAATTGAGCTGAGTGTTGGGGAAGGCCCTTTGAGGCGTGAGTGAAGACATTCTCCCTCAAGCCCTGGAGCAAAATTAGAGCTGTCATTTCCAGCCCCCCACGTTGCCTGCACCTTCCTGTGTTAGCCAGCCCAAAGCTGCTTCATGTGTCCAAGAGTGTCCTGACCCCCAGCTCCCCTCTACATGTGTGTAGCTCTTAAAAATGCAGGGCAGCACCTTTGTTTTTCTAAAAAATACTGATCTAACTACTATACATGGAGATTTAAAGCTAGGATTCAGACACGTGTTCTTCTTCTATTTCATCAAAATTTATAACCCTCACTAAACTACCCTTCCCAGCCACTCTGTGAAACAATAGGAGACACACTGTGATACTCATAGTGGAAGCCTAACTCAAAGTGATATAAACAGCAAGGAAAATACAGACCTTAGCAGGGGACACAGTAACAGATGCAGAGTAAGATTTTCTGCTTGCACAGGCAGCCCATAATGGGCTTTAAAACAAGGGCAGCATCCTGAGGGGTGATTTCTTCCCATGCTGTCCTCACTTAAAGGCAACAAATTAGGGCTTGCCAATAGGGATGATAGAGCTGCCAGCTCCAGCACTCCCTTCCTGGCCATCCCACCTGGTGCAAAGCCCCTTCAGGAGGGTGAAACACCAGTTTACACCCAAAACCTGCACCAACAAAGTTTGCCCATTCCCCAGAGCTCACACCTCCCTGTCTGTGCCATCCAGACACCTGCCCCTCCATCTTCCTTCACAGCCCTCCCTCATTTCCAACAGCTAAAGGAGAAATGTGCTGGGAGCTCTGTTTTCCCCTTCTCTCACAAACTAGCATGCCCTGGTTTTTATATCTTCCCTTTATTATCTTCCTTTTATTATCTTCCTTTATTTCCTATTTCTCTGTAATTACATATTGGGACATCAAACAGTGAAGCAGGGACTGCATTTGAAGCTTTAATAATTAGCTTTTCTATTGTGTCCTCTAATAACTCCTCTGGCTTTAGATTTACTTTTTTCTGTTCACAACCTCCTGAACATATGGCAGTAAATATGCAGCATGCTGTGAGCTTCACCTGGAGTCTACTTACAATATATCTGCAATGTAAATAACAGACTTCGTGTCAGTCAATTAATCACACACCAGTGCCTGGCAGAGGGCAGGCAGATTGCAGGAAGGGAAATTGGCAAGTGGTGTCTTCATCAGCATTGGACTTCAGGTATTAAATATTACCTAAGTTGACATGTTTCTCTGGCATCACTGCTTTTACCTAAAAATATTCTGTTACAATTGCATTGGAATTAATTCAAGGCCAAATTCTCCACTCACCAGGACCATTTTGGTAACACTTTACCAAATAATGATCTCATTTCCACAGAACATGACCCAAATTCAAGTATCACACAAAAATTAAATTAAATTAAATCAAATTAAATTTAAAGTGATTCCACGATGATGCACAAAATTAAAATATTGCCATTTTAGTAAAAGTGTTTCTTTTCAGTAAAATAAATTCAAATTAATTACTTTACAGATGTGTTTTATTCTGTTTTTGCAACAATGCGTTTGAGCAAGACAAAATACTTTGTTTACCTGATTCACTTTATTTAGCTCAAGAGATGCATGAGGATATCATCAATTATAATCACAAACACATCATTTTATGCTTAAAAAAAGGACCTTATTCCATTAGAGCTCTTCTAATTTGAAGATCTCAAAGGATTTTCTGTACCACATTAAAATACTTGTCATTCCCATGGAGGACAAGTGAAAATACAGAAATAAATCATCTAATATTTAAACACACTTGCATAAAGCAGAGCACAGAAGTTAAGATCCCATGGGAAGAGCTTTCCTGATAACAATAAAAACCTCATTGAAGGAAATGAGGAAGCCTGTTCATGGCTGAGGTCCTCCCAAGCCTCACTGTCCCTGGCCCTGAACTGGTCTCTGCCAGGGCTGGTGCCTGAGAAGGGCTTTGCCCCAAGGCTAGCTCCAGGCAAGGGGACAAACAGGTGCCCTCAGCCACCTTCCACCCAGCTCACAGCACTGCAGTTCAGCCCCACAGCTCTTCAAAGGCTTTGTTTGATTGCCTTCATCCTGCTTCTTCTGAGAATTTATTCCCACAGGGATCCCTATGCTCTTTCTTTGCAGTTTCCCTTCACAGAAAGCTCCTCTTTATTCAGGAGATGAGGAAAACCTTCAGGGACTAGATCAACCTTTGGTTTAAAAGCCCCTGACCTCTGATGGGCATCAGAACTGGTTATGCATCCATGACAACAGATGATCTTCTCTAGATGACTCAAAACCCAAACCCCACTGCTGCTCCTGAGGGCTTTGGGGCAAGGCTGGGAGCTGAGGCTGCCTGGTGCTGGGGCACCCCTGTCATCCTGGGGACCCCCATCCATGTCCCCCTCTCCCTATCACTGCCACCCTCTGCTCACCCAGGACAGGGCCACACTGTCCCCAGGCCATCACTGCCACCCTCTGCTCACCCAGGACAGGGCCACACTGTCCCCAGGCCACCCTGGCCATGAAGCAAGCCCCATGACAGCCATGCCCTGCTGCCCAGCACCCTGTGGCAGGAGAGTGGTTTTTGTTTTCAGCAGCAAAATGAAAACTGTTCTCAGTGGGGATCAGTCCCTCATGGCTGTAGGGCACACCAGAGTCTTACTAAAGAGCTTCTGTGTCATCTGCAGGGTCCCCCCTGTCTCTCTGTGTTCTTCTAGGACTAATAAATAGCTGAGCTCACCAGACTGCCTTCAGTTTTAGTGATGGTGTGACTCTGCATCCTTTCACTGCTGGCTAACAACTTCCATCAAGCTTTCAGGTCTCTCACAGCTTTGAGACCTGTATCCCTGCTGGTTTGGTTAACCAGCATTAACCAGCACGTTCCAAAGGGAGGGGGACAGGCAGTGTACTGACAGTACACTAGAAAACTGCCCATATATTTTCTTCAGGGAAAATTATATTCATTTGCAAGCATAAGCACACAGAAAAGGCAACCACACCACAGCAGTGTGAAGAATATTTATTTAGCATTGGTCTATGACATCTTGTTATGCCAACAATAACAACACCAAAGCAATAGAGGCAAAAAATACAGGGACATTTTGATATTTGGGACATTACTATGCAATGATACTAACAACCACTGAGAGTCAAGGGAAGTTTAGGTGTTTAAAGGATGGCAGCTCTTGCAGGGATGTAAAAGCTACCAAAGTTCAGAGTTCTTAGTTTTACAGAATATGGTTTTGAAGAGTTCCAATGGGCAGTACAAAAAGCACACACAGCCCCAGGAAGGGCCAGATTCTGTACTCAGCTTCCAGCCTCAAAGATGGACAGGAAAAGCTGTGTCCCCAGCTTGTCCTGAAGGACAGGAGGGGACAGGCAACCCTTCCCCTTGGCACTGACCAGCTCATGGGGAAGTAGGGCAGAAAATTCAAAGGATCTCAGCCCAGGTCAGAGCTGACATCCCCTTCCAGGGCAAACACTGCCAGTGCTGGGCAGGGGGATGTGCTGCCAGCAGCCAGAGGGGCTCAGGGGGCTGGCACTGCTCCTCGTGGGGTCCTGAGCAACAAAAGGGGGGGAAAGCCACAGAGCCAGAGGTCAGCATACCTAGCAGTGCATAGCTCCATGATTTGGCCCCCCAAGTGCAGGCATTTCCCCCACACAGCACCTTGGGTGCCTGCAGGTTTCCTGGCACCCTGGCACAGCCACAGGCTCTGTCTGTTCACCAGAGCTGTGGTTACCACCAGCTCCACCTCTGCCTCCAGACAGTGCAGCCCATTCAAACTGCAGCCCTCACTGGATTCAATTTAGCAGCTTTTTTCTCTGGACAGGACTTGACCATGGAGCAGTGCTTGAGTCAGAAACAAAGACAAACCCTGAGGCAGATCTGATGACATTTTTAAGTTAATTTGTAATTACGGTGCTTTTACTCTTGAAAGATAAAGTAAGTAAGATGATGTTGTGATTAAGGTGCAGAATATCTAATTTGAGAGATGCATAGAAGGAAATCAAGGAGTGCTATCTATCAGAGATAACTGCAAGTCTTCCCCCATCATCACTATAAATCTTCCACTGAGAAGAACTACCACGTTATAAAAAAGAAGAATTAAAAAAAATTAAAAGCAGACGTGTTAAACACTACCTAACAAGCTTCATGACATGAGCACAAAAGTCTTAAATTCAGTGTCATAAATTCAATACCATCAGAAGATTCAGATACAAGGTCCTTAGAGACAGTGCCATGTAAGTCAAGCACAATATTAAAAGACACTGAAATCTTTAATGTGTGTTAAATATTTTAAATTCATAGATCTGATTCAGGGAAGTATCACAGAGGCATCATCAATCCTTTTCCCCCTCTGACAAGTATTTTTTATAGATTTACCACAATTTCTGCAATTAAAAGAAATCCCAAAATCATACAGAAAACAGATGATACAGAAAACTGACCTTGTGGATGTGATCACATGCCATCATGATGCTTACTCCCATAAATACCCCCAAACAGGCTAAGATTAATACCTGCATATATTTAAATAACCACTTTGAAAGAGATTAGACTTAAGGCATCCCACCTATTCCCAGAGGCAGCATGCAGTGATTATTCCTTACAGGTATTTCCAAGGGGAAAACATCTTGTTCAAAAGTACTGAATATTGTGATAGTGCCACATATAAAACCCTCTCTTTTTGGTTTCACATTTAGGGCACATAAGCCCTTATTTTCTGTTTAAATGTACTAATCTTCTTAACAGTATAATCAAGCCTTTAATATATAATATTATCAGTTTATATTTAGAAGGAATAACCATCACGTTAGTGGTGATGGACATATCTCTCCATTCATCTGACTGAAATACCCTGGATAAATCCCTTTGCCCAATTCATTTCTGCAGAGACAGCAAGCAGCTTTATTTTTATTTAAAAGCATTCAGCTGCAATATATTTTTAGTTTATATGTAAAAATCCTGCTTAAAGTTTGAGAAACATTTCTTTCTTCTTCCATTTCTCATTGGGAAATGTTCCAGTTTGCAGCTTTTTAAGTAATACACGATTTAGTGGGCTACAAATTCAACAAGAGGTGTTCCTACAGTGAATAGGTCACAAAAACCTTCAACTATCTTTGCATCCTTCCAAAATTTTGTGTTCCTAGAAAGTAAAAATGAGCCTGAGCCCTTAGGTACAAATTTAAGGAAGTTTATATTAAACATATCCCAGAATTTTTTTCCCTTTTTTCTTTTTCTTTTTCTTTTTCTTTTTCTTTTTCTTTTTCTTTTTCTTTTTCTTTTTCTTTTTCTTTTTCTTTTTCTTTTTCTTTTCCTTTTTCTTTTCCTTTTTCTTTTCCTTTTTCTTTTCCTTTTTCTTTTCCTTTTTTCTGCTCTTTAAGTAGAACTGGAAAATTTCCTAGTAATTCCTAATTCCTGCCCAATGTTCTACCAGCTTTGTGCCACATAAAAAAGTGCCCCCACCAGTACAAAACCTGAGCCAGATCTAAGCCACTGAAGCATGGTCTTTGTGGGAGATATTACAGGGGGATTATAAAACACCAGACAGTGGAGCTATCTTTTGGCACATGACAGGCATTGCATTAGGCCTGCCATGATGCATACATTAAACATAATAAATAGCTGCTATAGACCCAGGTCCCTGAAATACATATTAAGGTCTCTCACATATATTTCCTTGTGGCACCTCTTCTGATTCTGAAGAGCACATTAAATGTTTAGCCACCCAACATGTAACTATTCATCCTACCAGCAACCTGATTGCCTGCAACAGAAAAGCTCAAGAAACAGTAAAATAGACAGGCATTAACAAAGAATATCATGGAACATGCTCTTAAGTGTATAATTAAAATAAATTTGTTATTATCCTTTAATTATACCTAAACAATTCCAAATTACTCAAAAATAATGGAGAAAATGCAATGTGTTATTATCATTGATGGCCAATTTGTCTTGAAGGTAAATGCCTATATAAGATTCTCGTAAGTAAAACCCAAAATTAAAAGGGCCATCAAATTCTGGCCTAGATAATTACAAAGGCATTAATCTCTCTTTGTACCAGAGCACAGTGTTCTTGATGTAAAAAAAGCACAAAGAGGATGATTCCCCTCTAATTCAAACAAATTACAACCACTCTGCATGCTAACCATAACAAACACAAGTTAAATTCAGCAGAAGGGATGAGAACTGAGCTGGCATGCAGCTGGAACCTCTTCCAGATCATTTGACCAGGGCATGTTTTTCCCACCAACACATCTGCCTAGCAGTGTGGGGGGAAACCACTCCTGTGGATGCTAAATCTCTGAGCAATGAGCCCAGCATTCTGAAAAATGAGTGAAGAGGGGGAAAAACCTGGCAAGCTGAAAATCTGACTGCTTCCTCACACAAGGTCATCTCTGCTGCCTCACCTGCCTGCACCCGGATGCCACAGTCAGCCTTGCCCCAGTGCAGCACTGCCCCAGGAGGGATGGAAACTGCCATCCAGAGGTGCTGCATGAGCAGCAAATTAGGGAAAGTTTCAAGAGTTCAGCAGGGTTAAATCTTGTCCCACTGTCCAAAGATTTCACCTCATCATTCATATTATGTGATGCATCAAGGAACTGTGGGCTTTGCTGGCTCTGATCCTCTTCCATGGTGATGACAGCCCTCATCTCCCTGAAGTGCTAAAAGCTGGCACACTCCAAGACAGAACACACAATTTTGGTTCCTCAACACTTTGACCATTCTGAAGATTTGAGGTACTGTGTTTACTAGCATCTGAGTTCTGCACCTCATGAAAAATCTACATGCTCTAGAGAAAATACATCAATTAGATGTAAAAGTTCCCTGTTTCTGACTGTTTGTATGTAGAAAATACTTGGTAATTGCAAAAAGTGCAGGGTTTGTAAATCTGGAATGAAAGGTTACTTGTTACAGTTCAAGTCACTCACCAGTGTTTCTTAGCGGTCAGTGAAATGTAGTCGAAAGAAATATTGTCATGTAACTAATTTTACAATGTGCTTTCTCAAATGGAAAATATTGCAATTAGAGGGAGGATTTGCTCTCTACTGTAATCTCACTAATTGGGCAAAAGGTGCTTGCAGGGGGAGTTGTTCATTGGGGTTTTGGGCAAGGTCCCAGAAGAAGAGTAGTCAGCGTGTAATGCACCACTACCACTGCTCAAAGACAGTTTAGAGTTTAAAAACACCATTTGTACTGAGGAAACAGCCAGATGCCACTGCACTGGCATTCTGTCAGTGATGAGCAGCATAAAGGCTCCCTAACATCTGCTACCACTTGATGAAACAAAACTTTTACATCTGAGTGAAAAGGTCCACAGAGTAATCCGGGCTGCCAGGGATGGGGAGGGACCAGTGCTGCCAGTCCAGCCAAACCTTTTCATCTCCCCTGGCTGAGGCAAATTCTGCAAACCTCACAGCTCTGCTGAAACTCCTTTATGCTTCATAACTGCATTAACTACATGGTGAAGGAAAAGCAGGGCAATAAAGAACACAGGGATCACTTCCCTGAAGGAAATAAACCTGCATCTCTCAAATGCAATTTCTATGCCTGCTCTCAGCAGTTCATTTCTGTCTGAGGTGGACAGCTCTGTAAATATTATTCCGTGAAGAAAAGAGATAATTTTAAAGACATGAAGGTCTCTTTGTCTGGTTCAATGAGCCACAATTCTGTATTGCACTGCAACAGGTTTTCCAGATCAGAAGTAGAAGTACCCTTTAATTGTAACTCTTGCAGAAGGAGGAAAGGGAGAGATCTCCTCTAAGCCTTTTTTACCGAACACTGCAACACAGAAAAGATTTCTGCTGAAAAATAAAACTGAAAAATGATTAGATGTAAAGGAAAATGTGGTCAACTTACACATTAGTATCAACACAGCAACCATAGGTATCATCATGGAAAACATGGGTTTGTTACCCTGGAAATGTTAATATTGCTACCAACTGCCCATGGCTGCCTGAAGGAGTGAATTATGATTCTGTAATTTATTTTGGGAACAAACACGAGGAGAGCAGCCTGAATCAGATCTGTGCAGTGGCCGGAAATTAAATGGTCAACTTGTCAGAAGTAGAACTGTTCGATTTTTGGTTCAGTGACCAAAATGAAAAGAAATAGAAAGAAAAAGAGATCAGCTTGGGCCAACATAAAAGAAGTACTGCGGGATCTGGCACAAAAAAAAAAATTAAAATATCAGTTAGGTCAATATGAAAATCTTCAATGAACCCAAAAAATTAGATAAAGACTCTTGTTCAAGCAGAAAAGTCTCATTCCATTTTCTGATTATGCATGTAACTTCTTTTTTTTTCACAGTCAGTTTCACAATTAAGATACTTCTCCAAAATAAAAATAGGAACTATGTTTTGAAAGTAACAGTAATATATTTCAAGTATTTATCTTCTTCCCATTTTCCACTAAAATTTTACCAAATTCTGTTCAAGTACATTATGAGGTTTTGTGTTTTACAAAATCAGATTACAAATTAATTTGCTACAAACATGGAAATTCCAATTAAATAAATTAAAGAACAGTTTTGCTTGGAAGACCTTATATATCACCTGGTTCCTATCCCCCTGTCTTGGGCAAGGACACCTTCCACTAGAACAGATTGCTCGGAGCCCCATCCAACCTGGCCTTGAGTGCTTCTAGGGATGGGACATCCACAACTTCCTTGGACAACCTCTTGCAGTGTTTGACCACCCTCACAGCAAAGAATTACTTCTTAATATCTGATCTAAACCTTCCCTCTTTCAGTCTGAAGCCATTCCACCTTGTCCTGTCACTACATGTCCTTGTAAAAATCCCTCTCCAGCTCTCTTGTTGACCTTGGACACCAGAAAGCTGCTCTAAGGCTCCTCAGAACCTTCTCTTCCCTGGGCTGCATAGTCCAAATTTTCTCAGCCTGTCTTTCCAGGAGAGGTGCTCCAACCCCCTGATCATCTCCCTGGACCTTCTCTGGACTCAGGGCAACAGGTTCAAGTCCTTTCATGTTGTGAACCCCAGACCTGGATACAGAACTCCTGGGGTCTTGGGAGGGTGGAGCAGAGGGGCAGATTCCCCTCCCTCACCCTGCTGACCCCTTTGCTTTGGATGCAGCCCAGGTTTGGCTTTGTGGGCTGTGAACACACATGGCCAGCTCACATCCAAACTCTCATCCACCAACACCCCCAGGTCATTCTCCTCAGGGCTGCTCCCCTATTCTCCACCCACCCTGTGGTTGTGCTTGGGATTCCTCAAGCAAGAATGCTGTCAACCTGAAAAACTATCTGACAGGGTATCAGCCACCAGCAAATGAACTACAATACTTGGAAAGCATTAAAATGTTTGCCAGAGTTTTTGGATCTCTCTACTAACCTGAATGATGTTCTGAAGACTACACTTGTTTTGGGCCAGAGTCAGAAGAACTGCTGTATTTTATCCAGGGATTCTTTTTTCCAAACATATCAGGAACTATTCTTTTAAGCACTTTTAAATACTGATTCTTTGATTTTGACACCCAGCATACCCACAAACTGCTGCACTGCAAGGCTGGGCAACAGTTTCTTAAACCAGGATCTTTGCCTTGGCCAGTTTGGCTGTTTAGTTTCTCTCTGCAGTTTTTGCTATAATAATCATTTCATCCAGGGTGCAGATGAATGTGTCTAATTCTGGAAGGAGTGTTGTTTTTTTCTAGAGATGCATTTCCCCTGTGAGATAGAAGCACTGGAAGGTTATTGTGGGCTGGAAACCACAGCTTGTTTAGCCAGAAAGATAAATATTATCTATATTTTTGTTCTTTCCTATGCATTGTATTGTCCTGGAGAGCAGCGGGAACAGTGGAAGGCAGAAGGCAGAGACCTTGCCAAGCCCCGTGATGTGATAAATGACTTCTCACATCCCAGGCCTGACGTGAGGAGAGGCCACAGAGGGTCACACTGCTGTTTTCAGATGTTAAAAAGGATCATCACCCACCCACTGCTTTCATTTCTAGCACAGGAAGAGCTCCCCCATGTGCAGGATCCACACGGGAAGACACAATTCTTCCATGAAGTGTTCGTCTGCAAGAACACAGGCCTCCTGTGGTGGTGTGTGTTTTAGCCTCCTGCCCAGGAAAGCTGATTTCTGCATCCTTGCTATCTCATTTATGAATATTCTACCAGACTTGTTGAATGATATGAGCACAAACCTCTCAGCCATACAGAGAGACATATTCTCAGATTTCTTGAAGTCCTCTGGGCAGTGAGCGTTGTGTGCTTTCCCTTTTCCCATTTCCTTCCCTCCTCTTTGCTATCATGTGCACACACCCAGACAGTCAAATTTCACTATTCCCCCACACACTCCTAAGGACCAACTTACATACCCCACTTGTGGACAACCAACAAGAAAATCCCTTCAAATCCAAGATGGGGCAGGAGCTGCCTGCAGATGGGAGGCAGCAGGATGAGGAGGGAAAAACAGCATTTGCTTTTGGATGCATGCCCGTGCATGAAAAGGAGCTTGCTTGATGGATTTCCCTGTACAGAGGTTTTTTTCTTTGCCAACTTTTGATTATCTAACTGCACTCTTGAAAATTACACTGGAGAGATGGAAAGAGGGAAACAGTGAGGTCCCTTCTTCTGTGTGCTTTTCACCAGCTGGACCCCTCAGTGCAGAGCCACATTGCAGCCAGCTCTGGAAGGGGACACGGGAGAGGTGCCAGCATCCAGCCATCCATGGCAGCAAGGAATGGTGAACGGGGCAGTGGGAGACACAGGCACAGCTGGAGCAGGGCTGGCACACAGACCCTTTTCTTGTCTCAGCTCTCTCAGTTCATACCTGTTTATTTATAAAACTACCCTTCAAGAGGACATGGGGAGGAATAAATAACTGTCTAATTTGAGGCAATCAAAATTTTGCTAAGTGTGGTGCAAGAGCTCTTGGCATTTCATCTCAGTCTGGTTGATAGCTCAGTTCCCTCAGGCCAATGAACACAGCCCTGTCTCCTGTGGGAGAAAGGCAGTCACAAACCTGTATCTGTGAGTAGAAGCCATTCTGGGAAACACACAGAGACCTTCAGCCCCTTTTTTGATGATTAATCTGCTCACCAGGCTGCAGAGGACCAAGGGCCCTCCAGTTCCCCCTCTGCTGTATCTTGCAAAAGCAAAGAGAGAAATCAGCAATCACTCTGCATGGCTGCATGCCCCAAGGCTTCTGCTCCAGGACAGACACAGCAATAGTTTTACACATGGCCTCACAAATATGTCCAACACCCAATGAGCCCCAACACCCAGAAGGCTTAGCTTATTAATAATGCTTCTCATCTAGCAAAATTAAATAAAATTTTACTCTGGGCATCTCAGTCAAATACTCTGCACTGTCCCTTGGGGCTGCTTCCTCTGAGAAGGCAGAGAGGAGGAGAGGGGGAGATGATGGAGGTAAAGGCATACAGGGCCACCATCCATCTGATGATCTTCTGCTGGCACCCAGCTCTTCAGCAAAGAGCTGGGGACAGACTGTCCCCAGGCAGGCACACCACCTCCCTGGGGACACCACCTCCCTGGGACAGGCTGTCCCCAGGCAGGCACACCACCTCCCTGGGGACACCACCTCCCTGGGACAGGCTGTCCCCAGGCAGGCACACCACCTCCCTGGGGACACCACCTCCCTGGGACAGGCTGTCCCCAGGCAGGCACACCACCTCCCTGGGGACACCACCCCTCTGGGAACAGGCTGAAACTAGGCAGGCCTCCCTGCACCTGGCACCACCTCCCTGCTGGCAGCAGAGCAAGGCATCCCCTCAGGGAGAGTCTGTGGGGAGTTCTGGTCCCACTTCAGGGCTGGATACATGCTGGGATGTTTCTCACCCCAGAAACTGGGACAGAGCTTGGGCATGCACTGAAGCACCTGCACAGCACAGAGAGAAACCTGCAGCACACAAAATTTTAGGAAGGTCAATGTAGAAGTTTGGCAGAAAGTGGGGAGGGATGGGGTGTAAGACGGGGTAGTGTAAGGTAAAGCTAGCACCTGAAGGGAGATGGATTCTGTACTCAGGGCTCTTGCAGGTTGGACTTCAATAGACACAGTCTAGAAAAGGGCCATTGATTTCCCTTCCCATGGAGATGCTAGTGAAACTCTCACAAGCAATATTAATATCAAAGTGCTAGAGAGGAGCAGGGAACAGCCACTTCTGTTTTGTTCCCAGGATGGAAAAATGTGGCATAATGGATTTTATAAAGACTGTAACAAACAGTCTTCACTTTGGTATAAAAGCCTTTTGGAAAGTGCCTGAACTCCCTTCCTGCTCCCCAGCAACTTTCCCAAGTCACTCATGTCCAGTGCCCCAGGACATCCTGCTTTGTAGACTGAGATGTTCACATAAAAGACATTGTTTACAATAGGTCATGAGGAAACACCAAAAAGTGGCAGTCAGTGATGTCCTGATTCCCTGGGAAGACCAAGGATGTCCCCTGGGTGGACAGAGAGGAGCCTTAGGGAGACCTGTATCAGCAAAATCCACGTCAGCAAACAGCACCCCCGAGCAGAAAGCCAGGCTGAAAGCAGCAGGACAGGGCTGAGCAGCCAACAACCGCAGTGCAGGGAGTCCGGGGTGACGCAAGTGATGCTGAGGCTGGTGAAGAACCAGGCACAGGTGCCTCAGCCTGGGGCTAAGCTGAACCCAGCTGCCCAGGAAAGAGACACCATGGAGGCAGCAGCCACTCCAGATGGCTGGAGTGGCAATGGAAAGGAGCCTGTGGCTCTGTGCCTGGCCACTGGGTGCCATCTCCAGCCCCAGCCAGGACCTCTCCAGCTGCAGAAGGACAGAGTAATGCCTGGCCCTGGACTGTGGAGTTAACAGGTACAAACCTTAAAGCCCCCACAAAGTCCAGTACTCCCTCTTCATGCACGATATACACACCTCCAACATGGTCTGATTTAAGACAAATGTTGAGTAAGAGATATAATAAAACAAAACAAAGTCTTCAAAAAAACCCACTTTCTTTTAGGAAAAGAGTAAAATGGATGCATCTGAGGACTGAAGGGACCTGGAGAAGGTCCTGTGGGCATGGTCCTGACAGATCTCTGTCTCCATGATGCCACTGTCCATTGGCAGAGCCCAGCAGGAATTGTGTGACACATGCTATGGCTTCTGTTTCCAGGACTGACCTAAGAGAAGGAGGAATGGAGGAGCACTACCTGCCTCACAAGAAGGCATCGTCTTGACAACCTAGGAAGGTCTTTCCCCTGCTAGTGTGCTTTGGCAGATGTCAAAGATTGCACTTACAGGGTTTGTTCTATGTTTATCCCAAAGATGAGTCCCAGCTGGTGGGGGAAAAAAAGGTGGGAATTACACAAACATTCCAGACACACATTGCACTCTGTGCACCTTTCATGCCCAATGAAAAGGCAGGAAATGTTAAGACAAAGAAAGGAAGCATGTTAGAAAGACTGAACCTTTCATCAGAGACTATTGAAATTCTCATAACAAGGGCTGGTATGAAAGGTTGCTTGTTCTCAGAGGTAAGACAGTGCCATTTCCTTCCCTCTCCATGCAGCAAACACTCATGACAAATCTAAACCACAGCTGTAGGGCATGAGACACACAATGGAAATAAAGGTTGCATCTGAATCCATCCCAGCTGCATCACCACAGCCATTATCAGATTTAGAATCGTATTTCAACCAGTCAATATGCAAATCCTGTAGTATTGCACCATCATAAAAAGCTACAGTGTTTCAAAAGAAGTGGCCTCCAAAATCCAGATCAAGGCAATAATAAGGAAAATGAGAAATGATGCCAGTCTGACAGTCTCACCCTGTTCTACCTAATGAGCTAACAGAGGTTTGATGGAATAATCAGTGCAGGAAATGGAGAAATGTCCTACACATCACCATGCCAAAGTAACCAAGTTACAAATCATTTACTGGTCACCTTTGGTCATGAAGGTTTATGCCTTGTTATATACATACATATATACCTATAGCTATAGCTATACACACACCTATTTATATCTATACATATATACCCCTATTTATATATATATATCTATTTATATATAATTACAAATATTCATTATTTGTAAGCAAAATGCATGTTAGAAATTTCTACTTAAAAACAGTTTACATGGACAGATTTTGGCAATGAATTCCACAGACAAATTATGCATATTAAAAAATATCTCAGGACACGGAAATCAGAAAATATGTGCAACACTCTCACAGAAACAGTATTTTTGCACCCTTTAACCATTTAGGGGTTTCTTTTATTCCTTGGCCCCAGTGCTGGGTGAGATGACATAAGAAAAGCTAATGCACACATGGCTGAGGCAGAGATCATTTCTCCACATTCACAGCCCAGCCCAGCCCAGCCAAGCCTGCCCTGCACAGACCCGCAGAACCAACAATGCCGTGTCTGTCCCACAGTCAGATGTCACCTCACAAATGTGGGTCAGCCAGCATGCCATGCTGGCTTTGATTTCTGTTATTTGGGGCAATCAAGTCTCCTTTGCAGGGGGGAGCAGCCCCCTGATGAGGGGAGAAAGGATTTAACCGGAGATTACATCTCTTCTGCAAATTTGCAAGAAAGGCTCATTTAGGCCTTTGTGGACCTTCTACCTCCTTTCATCAATCCTGTGCCTGACTACATCTTTGGCTGGGCCATCTGCTGGTGCTTATGATGCCCAAAAATTAGTGATGACAGCCAAAACCGTTGAAATTTAACATCTTCCCTAGCAAAACACAGTCTGTAAGAGGCTGTCAGCTACGACCTTGCCTACCTTTTTCTTTTAAGGTTGGCACTCTTCATCAGTCTCTGGTCACAGGATCCTAAAACCACAACTCTAAAATTTGTAAACACACATCACATCAACTTTGGGGCCAGACAAGAGCTTCAAAAATAGACAACGCACTGCTCAACATCAAGACCTAGAAATTCATATTGCCTCAATAACATACTAAGGTTCAGATCTGAGAAATTCAAACAGGCCATAGTACTCATAAAACAGCCTTCCTTTCACAAAGCTTACTTTGTGCAAGAAAATCCCAAATACAGCAGAGCAGAGTCAGGGTACGCTCTGAAGGCTCTGGTGGATGAAGGCATTTTTAGTAAATGCTGACCCAAGATGAAATTTTTATGTGCTAGGAAACCCTTGTGTAGCTGCAAGGTATTCCTAGGGACCTCAGAGGAAAGGAGATGCTTGAAGAGCAAGGGTCTTCCCCATTTCTAATAATTCCCTCACCATTGCCACCTATTGCTAGACTCAGGTTTTGAATGTAAGGGTCCCTTAAGAGAAGAGTTCTAAAATAATCCCTGGAGCTAACTGGACCCCCACGAGCAAAATTTTTCCACACTTCTTTAATTTTAAACAGAAAATGATGGAAGTCTCCATTCTTCCAGAGATCAGAGGAGGGTGTAAGTGGGTGAAATGAAAAGTTTTGAGGGAATTACCTGCAAAAGACTCAAGAAGCTGACCTGATTCTTGGGCTGATGTTGGAAAACAGAGATGCAAATCTGCTCCTGTGTTACCATTACAGTAGCATCACTTCCTGTTCATTATTTACTTTTTCTGACTAACTAAAAGCTTCCTAAACTTCAGCATAACTGGTACAGAAAGTATCCATGCCTGAGTTTCTGCCACCTAGTCAAAACCCTGATTATACCTCAAGCAGCATCACTAGTTAAATTCCAGTTATTTTTTTCTTCCCTTCCTTCATGTCAAACTCAAACACATTTTTATTTAATAATGATCTGAACAATACAAATTTACAATGAAAATGCCCATCAGAAATGTAAGTAATCCTAATGAAAAGAGGTACTAAGTCACAGTCTGTATTTCTAAAATACAATGGTTAGTAACAAAGGTGGAATTGGACAGATTTTAAGCAACTTTTTATCAGTGCTGAAAGAGTGTACAAATACCACTTAAAATAGTTGAAAACTATTTTTTACAACCTATCACAGCAACAGTTCTAGACAATATACAGTATATCTAAGAATAGTAGCAGTCATAGATGGAAACTGATAACATTTGGGGACTGAAGGTTAATCCTTTCTTGGAAAAAAAGGAACAATGGAGAGTGAAATAGAAACTCAAGTCCCATTAAAGAAAACTATTTTAAGGGCAGAATGATGAATTTTAGCATCAATCATGGGAAAAAAGTTCAAAGTTTTTCTTAAAAGATCTAAATTTGAAACCTTGGGAAAAAGGAACTGTTTGCAGTGACAGCAAAAAAATCTTAAGGGATAAGAACAAATACAGTATAAAGATAATCCGTTTGTATTTTTTAAACACTACAAATCTGACTGCTCATTTTGAGCTTTCTGTGATTAAGGTCAGTAAAGACTCAATGTTTAGTCAAGTTTATCCTTATTTCTTTATGCAGTTCCAATGTACTTATCTGCCTGTAAATCATGGTACATGCTCTCAGCACTGAAGGCACATTGGCACGGATTAGAAAAATCAACTGCAGATTGCAAATAAACCCAAATGGAGTTGTATGAAAATTTTTCAATTTGTACTAGTTTTTGGTTTTGGCTTTTTTTTTTTTTAGAAATTATATTCTACTCTCATATTACAGAGGAAAACCCAGGAGAAGACCAAAAGAGGATCATCCCTATCTACCAGGAAAGCTACGAGCAAGGCAGGTGAGCCCTGATGCTGCTCCTTGAACACGCGGCCACCCCCTGGCTGAGAGGAAGCTGAGCAGGTGCCTACATTAAACCAGTGCACACTGTCAGTTTGCATTTCAGCAAGCCCATAAGTGCTTTGCCAGCTCAAGGACTTAATTACATTTGAAATAAGCTAATTCAAGGAATAAAAGTCTGCCAAAGGTAATAAAATTGTTTGCTGATGTATCAAGTCAGTCCTCTTATATAAAAGAGCATATTTATATGCAGCATGGGTCTGGTCCTATTCAATCAGTGATTAAATATTTACTGTTTGCAGGAATAGGGCCAAATCTGGAGTAATTTTAAGTATTACAGAAGTGCTACATCCTAATGTAGCTAATTTAACTATGCAAATAGGGAATATTATTGCCTTTGTTTAACCTATGAAATTTAGAGGCACAGGGAAACAAAATACCAGATTCAGGGTGCCAGAGAAGCCACTTGCAGAAGCTCTTGTGCTTCCTGGGCAAGTGTCTTCTGCCACAGGCTGCTCCTCTCCCGCCGTGTTGGGCAGCACAGGGGACAGCTGGGCAGAGGGCCGAGAGCCCCTGTCACAACTCCTCTGGCTGCAGAGGTTTGGCTCCCCCTCTGAGTGCCCAAGGAAACGTCTAAACAAATTAGCAGAAAGTCGGTGGCTGATTTTTTTAATCAGATTTTTTTCTCATCCAGCCCTTGGCATATGGTTCCATCCAGTTCCCTCCTCTTTGAACTCGATGTTCTTGGATGCTGCTGTCACCTGTTCCTGTAGACGGAAGGGGCAATAAAACAGGGCCTCACTGGAACTTGCAAAGATTCAGATCATTTAATACACTCTCTGAGCAGGTGTATTTTCATTGTAGATATCTACCTTTGTCCTGTGCTTCTGTGCAGCATATCAAAAATCCTGCTCTGTGTCCCCGCAAGACCACCTTTAAAGTTTTATTCTTAAATGAGAAATTCTCAACCAGTACAGACTGGCATTTTTCAGCATCATTAAACTGTATTATATAAAATCCCACATTGCTTCAAATTATTTCTTCAGATTGTATACGCTGTGGTTTTTTTCCTTGTGCTATATTTAACATTGTTAATTGTTATATTTAAAAATACTCACATATTTCAAAATATCTAACTGATTAAGTGTGCTTAGCTCAAGAATATGTCTGCTGCACTGTGCATAAAAAATAGACAGTGCTTCTTGACATGGTTTGGCATGGGTAGGTTTTTGATCCATGCACGAATTTGAAAAGAAATCACCGTTGTATGTTTGATACAAATTAGGAGGCTGGCTCACACCGAGGTGTACCTGCATCCTGCAATATGTAAACAAGTTATTTTTCAAGTTCTGCTTGTGGACTTCCTTCTGTGTTCATGCCTTGAACGCGTCTGATTTCTCTACACTTGCTTAGCACGGTGGCGTTAAAGGACTCCCCGAAATGGGTGGGTGGCACCGAGCAGAGGCTGCGCTCGGGCAGGGAGGGCGCGGGCAGTGCCCGGTGCGGACCGGACCGCGGGGCTGTGCCGGGCAGCGGAGGCTGCTCCGGGGACACGGGGGAGCTGCCCCCGAGAGGGCTGGGCAGCGGCAGCCCCGCAAAACCTCCCTGCAAACCGGGGAGAAATCCCACCAGGGACAGAGGTAGGTTCAAAGGCGCCGCGTTTTGCTCGGTCAGAGGCAAAAACAGCGACGGAAAACCCAGCCTTGGCCACCTGAAAGGACTGGAGCGCAGCTGGGGCCCTGCTTCGCAAGCTGGTGCCTCAAAATTCAAAAACCCTTTGAAAAGGGCGAGCGGTAGAAGAGCATCCCCAGAAAAACAACCTCTGTCTCTGCTCCTCAGCATACAGGACAGCCGGACTGCCCTGCCCTCAGCTCCCGCTGCCCTGCCCGCCACAGTCCTCTATCCCTAGACCAGCAAAGAGGCTTAATTAAATACGGGCTGAAGGCTTGGGGGGGAAAGGCAGCAACGAGGAAAGGGGTGGTTCTGTCATTTACGTGCTTGAAACATAATTTCAAAAATCCAGCATTTAAAATCGTGTGAAATGGAAATCCCAGCTTCTTTTTTCTCTCTGCACCTCTGTGGTTCAGCAGGTTGGATGCAATTTACCTAACCTGAGTGTGCATCACGGGCCGTAAGATCTAAGGTTCTAAGGAAAAAAAATATCTGGTGAAATCATATAACCTAAATATGTGGGGTTTTAGAAAGGTCACTGGTATTTTAAAATCAGAAGTTTCCTATGAATTTGGTAAAACTATACTGTTAAAGCTTATACATAGACAAAAACTTCAGGATGCCTTATATTGTGTGAAAATGAGTATTTGATGTGTTTGTGCCTTTACACTAAAAAATTCAATCAGAATCTTCACATAACTCAACTATTCAGTAATTTACCTGAAACTTAAATTTTGAGCTGGAACATATCAAAACCAGAAGTTTAATTCCATCTTTAGCCAGGGACGACCACACAGTATCTGCTTTTGAGCAAGGTGTCTAAAATAAGCATTTATTGTCATTTTATCTGATTTCCAAATGCCTACTGCAGAATTAGCTGTTATTATTCTGTAGCATCACAAACTCCAAACACACAAAGAGAGAAGAAGGATTAGAGAATGTAGCCTTAAGCAGTCTCCCACGGTTATGAATTTAAAAATATTTCACATATGGAAGTTTTCTGCACGGAGAAAAGGTGCTGAGGCTGTCGCATCGCACAGCGCTGGTTTCCAGGGGCACTCTGCAGCCCAAAGCAGCTGCCCACAGCAGTACCTGCCCGAGAAGCCCCGCTCAGCCCCGGGCTGTGCCCCTCACCCAGTACAGCCCCCAGGCAGCGACACTACTTTGGGAGCAACTTTGCCTATTCTTTCTAGTTCGTTCTCCTCCGCCTGGGCGCTCACAAAAAGCAGGGGGTTTTTTATTAATTCTGGGCACGACCCTCCATCCCCAAGGCCACCTGTGAGTGCCTGACCCGCGGCTGTCCGTGGCCCCTGCAAGGGAGCAACAGGCTGGCACTGCCGCCTCCGCGGGCGCTGGGCGGTGACACACGGCGGTGACCCGATGGCACCGCGCAGCCCCCCAGGACAGGGTGATGCGCTCAGTGCTCCGAGCGTCCTGAGCTGCGAAAAGGACAGGCTGCCAGCAACTTGTGAGGCTCCGGATCCGGCCCGGGGCCGGGCGAGGAGCGCGGACTCGGAATTTCCTCTGCACCGGGCTGCGCCGGCGGGAGCCTCGCCGAGGGAAAGCGGCGCTGGGACGGGAGCGCCGGCGGCGGTCCCGGAGCCCAGGGCAGGTGGGGACGGTCCCGCACGGACGGGGCGCTCCGCCGAGCCCCGCCGGGGCTGTCCTGGAGCACTGCACACGGCAGCGAAGGTCCCCGTCCAGGGGCCCGCTTTCCCCCCATTTTCCTCCCCGCGGGACACTCCGGGGCCGCCCGGGACGAGCAGCGCCGAGCGCGGTGGGCGCCGCCACCTACCGTGGTACTCCTGGCCGGGCACGTAGGCGGAGGGGTTGCCCGCGATGTGGAGGGCGATGAGCACTTCGCCCTGCTCCCCGTCGCCCTCCAGCTCTCCGTGGTGGGTGCAGAGGAAGAAGAAGGGC
>VXBR01000306.1:517339-564884 GCA_013400215.1 Cisticola juncidis | reverse complement strand
GTGAGAGGGCTGGGAATAATTTATTTCCCCCGGTGCCGGGGTGGGAGGGAGGGGAAGGTCCCTCCCCTCCTCCTCCTCCTCCTCCGCCGCCGCCCGCTCCTCCTGCTCCTCGCTCTGCACGCCGGTGTGCGGTGCTGCCGCCGCGGACACGGGGGCTGCGAGCTGGGCTCTGCTGCCCGCCCTTTGTCTGCCGCCGGGTCCCTGTCCCTGCCCCGTCCCCGCCCCTCCGTCCACTAACTGGCTTCTGCCCCTGGCTCTGGTCCTGGGTCCCAGCCCTGCCCCTGCCCCTGTCCCAGCCCTTACTCCCTACCTGACACCGGAGTCCCTGATCCTGCGCCCTCCTTGTTCCCTTGTACCTGTCTCTCAGCCTTAACACAAATGTCTCTGCTTCTACTCCTTTATCCATCCTTTTGTCCCTCTGCTCTGTCCCCTGTCCTTTAGCCCTGTCCATGTCCTTGTCTCTCTGTCCCTGTCCCTGTGCACCTGTTCCATCCCCTCTTTTTGCCGCAATTCCTCAGCCCAGTCCCTGTCCCTTTGCCTCAGCTCCAATTCCTGCCCTTCTGCCCCTGCCCCTGTCCACGTCCCAGCCACAGCCCTGCCTCTGCTGTACCTGCACCCACTGTTGGGGAAAAGTGAGGTTTTTAATTAAACCTTCTCCACTGCCATTTCTAAATGTTACACACGCACACACATCTCCAGAGGTGGATTGGGCAGCTCTGGAGGGGGCCAATATGTGAGTCTCTGGGAAGTGCAGGACTTTGGGAGAAGGCATCAACTCCCCAGGGATGTGTGCCCAGGCCCTTTATCCCTGCAAGAGGGGCAAGCCCAGTGGAGACCAGAAGAGGAATGAGAAACTGAACATAAAACACTGGCAAGTCAAACAATTCATAAAAGCATAAATTTTTAACAAAGCAGGACTGACATCAGGAGATGGGAGAAAATCCACAAAGGTTTATGGCATCCACCATGCTGCTCCTGGATCCTGCCCAGCGGCCAGAGACAGCCGGGGTGAGCGGTGGTGACATGATGCAATTGGAAAGGAGAGCCTACCTGCCAGCATTTTTGAAGTGCAAAACTGGCACTGTCCAGGGGCTCCCTCCTGGATTGGTTTCAGTGCCAGAGGGAAAGGTTCCCTCCACGGAGGTGCAAGCCACAAGGATGGCACCACCAGCTGCCCCAGCCCATGCAGGCTGCTTCCCTGGCCCTCCTCCCACCCAGCTGACGGAGAGCTGGCCGCGGTGGCCCGGGGGACATCCTTGCCATCTGCCCAAACTGCCTTTTCTGCTGGCTCTGCACTGAGCCTGAGCTCACCACCAGTAGCAGAACTCCACTGTGCTTCCTGTCTTACCGGGCTGTGCCTCACTGGGGATGGAGTGAGGTGATATCCCTCACCAGCTTGCATGGAGAAATGCACTGCTTTTGCTGTAAAGACAAAAGGCACCAGTGCTGCACCATGGAACACCTGTCCCACCACTGGCTGGCTGTGTCCTTGGCCACTGCTGTGGAAACTGGGCCTGTCAGCAGCTGGTGAGGAGTCAGTTTGGCTTCCTTTTTGGGTGGTTTCTTTGTTTTTCAGCTTTGGGTATTTGTTTGTTTTGGTGGTCATTTTTTTAACATCTGTGCCTACTCCATATATTTCAATGCTTGTAAAAGTGACAGGCTAATGATATAACCTCCTCATGCCAAAATCTCACACAGACAAAAGCTGTGTGGGCTTACTGGTGAAACCAATGCCAACGGGGTGTGTTCTCCCTCGTGCACTCCTGCTTCTCTCCAGCGAGGGCTTGCCAGTGAGGCCAGGCCACGCCAGAGGGGCTTCAGCTGAGCAAACACACCCTGGCTTGTGCCTGCTCTGCCCAGCAGCCATGGAAAGTTGGCCAGTCGTTTTGGAGGAGGCTGCTAGATGTGGCTAACTCTCTTCTAAAAAAAGGAAGTGGTAGGGAAAGGGGGTGATGGGGTCCCACTGCTGTAGCAGGAGGGGATGTCATCATCCCTGCCAGGATGTTACTGTACCAGTTTCCAGCAAAACCCTTTCATTTTTTTTTTCAAGACATAATTCTTTAAATAATCTTGGGACCATGGGATAGCTAATCTGCCAACATGTTTCCGGGCTCGGATTAGCACTCCCTGAAGTCACTGGGATTTGGATAGGGCCTGTGTTGATGAATTTTACACAATTTTCTTTGTTTCTAGCTGCTTAGGATCCAGAGCAGCCAGGCATGGTAGTGCAGCCAGCACACCTCCTTCTTCCAGGTGTGTGTCACTTACCAAAAGGGAAGAGTCAGTAAAAGAAGGTGAAAATGTAACAACAATGTAACTTGAAAGTCTTGTATCTCTCCTTGGTTAGCTCCATCCTCCATTTCTTTATGTTATGCCTTCCTCTCTCCTTTCTCCTTTGTTTCTTACACTTTCACAAGATTTCCAACCTCTTCTTCACTGGGCAGAATGAGGAGGTCCCACAGTCGTGCTCTGTTGGTGCGGAATCCAGCAGACTCCCCAGATCACTAATATTCAAGAACACAGGTATGTTCAGAGGGACTGTTTGGGACCCCAAACCCCATTTCCTGCACCTTTCAGAAATAATGTAATAGACCTTCAATCTAGACAAGACACCTCCCCTCTCACACCCTACACATCTAGGTCAAAAACTGCTTCCCAAAACTCACTAGCACATTTCAGGCTCATCTTTGTGTAGGACAGTGATGCCAGTAGAGGCCTTCATCAAAAACCAAGATACTGCAGAGCCACAAACCCCACGACTTTGCAATGTCCCAACAATAGCAGGAAGAATTTGTTGAGACATTTGCAGGAAGCCAAAGCTGTGACCAAGCCCTGTGCATCGGGGAGAAGGAAGAAAAAGAAGCTTCCAGACTCTGCCAGTCTTTTCCTAAAGCAAAATTTATTCCAAGCCCCAGCTCCAGCACAATTGCCCTGATACAAGCATGATTTACCCATAAATCACCCCAAATCCTTACTTGATGGGAAAGATTTTGCTACAACCCAGAGCACCAGCACACCTGCTCAGCCCCTGTCCCTGGGCAGACTCCAGCACGGCTGGACATGCAGGGAGCCTCCCATCAGGCTGTCCCCACCATCCCACAGGGGCCAGCCACGTCCCAGTGGGTTTTTGCATAGGCCTCATATCCCCTCACTGCTCTGAGTAAATACAGCACCTGATTTTTGAAGGTGAGGGGTTTATGAAACCTCTTTGACCAGAATTTTTGATACTTCTCCCATTGACAGCAAGGCTAAGATATTATTATTAATAACATCAAAACAACTACTTAAGAAGAGTGTCTAAGACCAACCCTCCTAGAATAGGAATAAAAGCCTGTGAAAATCATAATAATCTTTATTTTCTCTCCGGTCTGGTTTAAGACCTTTGTGTAAGTTACAATCATTCCCTCTTAAAAGCAATACCTACCTAATACTGCAGGGTGGAGGTTACCAAGAGCTTTCGCCCCTCATGAAGTATGTTTTTTAGCACAGAAAACAACGAGGAATAAATTGAGATGAGAACTGAGTAAAGACTGTTGTCTGCAATGTAGAATGCAATAGGTGGAATGTAAATAATTACTTAGGAGGTACAGGCCTCTTTCAAGCATGGGTGGTGGTGGGAAATCACAGCACAGATGGACGTGGCTGCAGTCCATATTAATTTAAGGAAGTGATCATTCAGGAAGTAGAGCTGCTCACTTCATTCAGGGAGCAAGCTCACACCCCAAAAGCAGAATTGAGAATCAGTAGCAGGCACGTAGCTGCTTTATTAACATGGCCACAGCAGATAATTCTGAAAAGCTATGGGCAGGTTGGGGAGCTATCAAGTAATATGGAGCAATAAAGGGGCTTTGTCCAAGCTCCTTGGGTTTGGGCAAAAGCTTTCATTGAAAAATGTAGAAAAACACTTTTGCACTGTCACCATGTGGAGAGTCCTGATGCAAATCTTGTCCCCTGCTTTCAGCAGCTTGCTATGACACAAATTAAGGAAACTGCCCAGGTTTTCTACATAATTAGCTGCAGATAAGAAAGAGGCATGGAGCACAAATTGCACGTATCATTTATCTATTGTGGTACAGCATGTAACATCTGAGAGCAGGACAGTAAGCTGGGCACTTTGGATTTTCTCACACAAATGAAGCTATAAAGTGGACTTTTCAGAGTCAGATTTTCCACCAAGTCTTTTTTTTCTACTCATCCATACAAGCACTCAGTGTTGCTGTTGTATGTCTTTCCTCAGATCAGATGTACACACAAAACAGACCCCAACAAATTGTTGAGAGGGACCTCTCCTGTCCACAACAGCAGCTGGGCTGTCAGTCCATGGATGCACTCCTCCTGCAGGCTGAAGCCCTCCCTCAGTCATCCCTTGGGTGTGTGGGCTCTCCTTATCCCCCCAGTCAAGGAAAGAAGGGGGAGGATGGGTCTGACCATGCTAAAGTAAGATGGACCCCCTCTCTTGGGTCTGTCAGGGGAGTTCAAGCTTCAGTGTGAGTAAAGTTTGGCTTCAGCAAAGTGGAAACCTCTGACCTGTGAATGCTGGACAGCAAAGTTTAAAGCAATTAATAGCTAACTGATCTTGCTTTTTCTTCCAAATTAAAGTTTTCAGTTCATGTAGCCTCCTTGTTTTCTTCTCCTATTTATGCAGGGATTTACCAGAGAGGCCTGGCACTCTGGAGTTGCCTTGGCCATGCCAAATAACTCTTTGGGATGAATCCCTTTTTTGTGCACAGGACTTGCCACAGTCAGATAATAAAGCAGTCTTTCCTTGCCAGTTTCATGAACTTTGCTCTTAAGCAGAACCCAAGTCATTTCTAAACAAAGGCCTAAATGTGAAATTATAGGCAACTTCCATGCCTATGTTATTACGAGATCTTAATTTTTCCTAGGGTAGGAACAATAGCAGCTGTTTGGCTGCTCCATTTTCCAGTGGGCTGCTACAATATGCAGCATCTGTAAACTGACATCTCATGATTTCATATGAAAATAGAGTATTTAACTTTACACATTTCTCTCTCTCTCTTTTAGTGCATTTCATTCAAATGGGTTTAAACTTGTATTTCTGTATTGCTTGTTAATTTTACTGAGGTATGAATACAAAAGAGAATATTAAAAGGCTTTTCAAACACTGTTGATACTATCAAATAAGTGAGCCTAAACCCTTAAATTTACTATTGATCTTGCAGCCATTAAAAATAATATAGGATTTAAAAATAACACCATACTGGGGAACAAGTATTTAAAACTTTCTATTGTCTGGATTAATAATAGCATTCAGGGGTGAATGCTTTCAAAGAGTATCATCCCTTGGTGTTCAGTATCTGTATTCTGTATTCAGTATATTTTATGGGATTTCTTTAGAGATGTAAATCTACAGATTTAACTCTCTGTTCATGCTTAGAAAAGTAGGTAGTGGGAGGGACTCTGAGTTTAAAATTAATCTCATAGTCTATGATAAACAAAAATTAAAATTGTTGAAGACAAATATCCAACATTCATTATGGTTCTTGCTTTTATATTTTCCTAATTTGGATGGTGTTTCCCTTAATGGACTGTTTTGGATGCCATACAGACATGAGAATTTACTTCTGCCCGTTTCTGCTCCATGGTGCTGCTGTGCCCTATTAGCACTGTGTGCTGAGAGCCATTCCTGAGTATATTTAAGGGAATTCAACTTGGCTCTGGTTATTTACAATTCTAATGTTTGACCCTGTTTTGCAAATCTGACTTTCAATGTACACTAGATACAGACATCTTACATAAAGAGGTATCTCCCACCACAAGTATTTATGTCCATGACTGCTCTGTCCCACTATCCACTGGCTTTCCATGAAGAAATGATGGGTATTTAACCCTGTTACATCTGCATACTGAAGTTTCCAAGGCTTTCATTAACTTGCAAATATTTATCGTGGGTAGCCTTTATCTGAAGAATTTTTTAAATGTCAGTGGCGACAAAAGAAACTCTTAGTCCATTTTACTGCCTAATTTATCTCTCCCCTTTACTATTCTAACTTCAGTAACCCCAAGGAACCAAGATACACAGGGCTAACAGGCCACAACAGTTTTAAGAGTTTACTTTGTGAAGAAAAGTGGGATGTAAATCCTGTGGAAGTCCATAAAAGATATTCCATTTGTTTTCTTTAATCATCACTAAACTTTAAGAACCTCAGAGAAGATATTCTTTCTCTTTCCTTTAGCAATCACTAAACTTGCAGAGAGCTGGAAACACATTTTACTGCAAGTTGAGAAGACTTTCTCTTATCCTATCTGTATTTAAAACGTATTTAAAATACACCATTTGTGTGAGTGCATGTCAGCGTACCTGAGCATGGGGGCACAAGACCCAACACTTTTATCTAAGACACACAACTGCAGCCTGTGGGACCACAAGAATTTTGGATATATTTTGTTTGCCTGCTGCAAAAGCTCTCCAGCTGCAGCTGCAAATGGAGTTTGAGCAGAAGCTGAATGGAGTTGCACCAAAGCTGTTTAGAATCCCCACGGCTCTGCAGACCCCGAGGGTGAGCGCAGGACAGGACGGTGCTGCCGGGCAGGGAGCGCGCTGCGGATCCGTCCCCACTCCCTGACCTGGGGGACAGACAGGGGCGTCACAGCTCGTGACTTATGGGACACCCGGTCACAGGGGCCACCGAATTCTCAGAGCTGTTCCTCAGCCCATCGGCAGAGGGGTTAATGGGCTGCCACCCTCCGTGACTGAGTCGCAGCACTTTATGCACTGAACCAAGTGTCCTTTTTTCCTTTTTATTTTTTTCCTTTTGTGTTTAAAGAGGATCTTTTGAGGTGGGAATGGGAGCCTGGCTCTGCCTTTGGACATGAACGGGCTCCCCACAGCGGCCCGGCAGCAGAGGCTGGCCGGGCACCAAGGAGAGGCACACGGGATGAGGGCCGGGTGTTCTGCACAGCCCTGCAGGATGGCTGGGGAGTGCCAAGGGACCCTGTGTGAGTGAGTGTGTGAGTGTGAGTGTGTGAGTGTGAGTGTGTGTGTGAGTGTGAGTGTGAGTGTGAGTGTACGGGTGTGAGTGTATGAGTGTGAATGTGTGTGTGTGTGAGTGTCAGTATGACCATGTGTGTGAGTGTGTGTGTGTGGGTGTGAGTGTCAGTATGACCATGTGTGTGAGTGTGTGTGTGTGGGTGTGAGTGTCAGTATGACCATGTGTGTGAGTGTGTGTGTGTGGGTGTGAGTGTCAGTATGACCATGTGTGTGAGTGTGTGTGTGTGGGTGTGAGTGTCAGTATGACCATGTGTGTGAGTGTGTGTGTGTGGGTGTGAGTGTCAGTATGACCATGTGTGTGAGTGTGTGTGTGTGGGTGTGAGTGTCAGTATGACCATGTGTGTGAGTGTGTGTGTGTGGGTGTGAGTGTCAGTATGACCATGTGTGTGAGTGTGTGTGTGTGGGTGTGAGTGTCAGTATGACCATGTGTGTGAGTGTGTGTGTGTGGGTGTGAGTGTCAGTATGACCATGTGTGTGAGTGTGTGTGTGTGGGTGTGAGTGTCAGTATGACCATGTGTGTGAGTGTGTGTGTGTGGGTGTGAGTGTCAGTATGACCATGTGTGTGAGTGTGTGTGTGTGGGTGTGAGTGTCAGTATGACCATGTGTGTGAGTGTGTGTGTGTGGGTGTGAGTGTCAGTATGACCATGTGTGTGAGTGTGTGTGTGTGGGTGTGAGTGTCAGTATGACCATGTGTGTGAGTGTGTGTGTGTGGGTGTGAGTGTCAGTATGACCATGTGTGTGAGTGTGTGTGTGTGGGTGTGAGTGTCAGTATGACCATGTGTGTGAGTGTGTGTGTGTGGGTGTGAGTGTCAGTATGACCATGTGTGTGAGTGTGTGTGTGTGGGTGTGAGTGTCAGTATGACCATGTGTGTGAGTGTGTGTGTGTGGGTGTGAGTGTCAGTATGACCATGTGTGTGAGTGTGTGTGTGTGGGTGTGAGTGTCAGTATGACCATGTGTGTGAGTGTGTGTGTGTGGGTGTGAGTGTCAGTATGACCATGTGTGTGTGTGTGTGTGCTCTCCTGGGCCCGGTGCTCAGCAGTTTCCCTGCCAAGGGGCCGTGGGGTGTCAAGAGCAGCCAGCCTGACCTGTGGAGGTGCACAGGTCAAAAACGCGTCTCTGTCTCAGCTTCAGGAACCCTTAAAGCCACACAGATGTGGGCCCAAGCCTGAAGATAACAACAGATGGGTGTAATGGGATGGGTGATGTGAAATGGATGTTGTGCTGAAAACATGGCAGAAGACAACAAGCTGTGGGTAACCTCTTTCTTTTCCCCAGCACACTTAATTTAATGAAAATATCTCATCAGTCTTGGACCCCCAGAACTGCATAGTCATACTACTTTTATTTAATTTTATCTGCTTGCAAGCTGTAAAATTAGCTGTTTTTCAGATCAAGTACTATCCAATAAATACATCACGACAACAGAACACAAGGCCAACATACAGTGATGATGTGAATACAGTAAGAAAGTTGGGAATGGAACTTCCACTTCAGTTTTGAGCCACAAGATGACTTTTTCAACCAAGATAAGACTGGATGGAAAATCAGATTCATAGGTTAATTTAAAATAATCTTAATTCTTATTAGCAGCAAAGCAAAGTATTAAGATAAGCCAGAATATTATAGAATAAGCAGATATTTTTCATTATTCCAAATCCTCCACAAGAAGTCTAAAATTCATCACTTATGAGTCAAATATACCTCCCAGCTTCCTTTAAGAAGGTCACTGAGAATCTGCTCAGAATGATTGTCGATGAAAATATATTGTATGATATAAAGTATAAACGAGACCATAGCAGTTTTATCCCCAAGAGGAATCATGGTTATACTGCTAGAGAGTGATCCAACCATTGTGAGAGAACTACCAGGCTCCCATCTCTGCCTTGAGCTTCTCTTGGGGAAATCTGTTCCTCCAGTTTTAAGGTGAGACCATGTCAGCTGGCCCAGGACAGGCAGCAGGCTCAGGGTTAGACCCTGAGGGCAGGGCTACCAAGCTCCCTGAACAATAATGGTATGAAGTGGTCAGTGTTGGAGTCTGCTCCAAAAACTTTTAAGTGCAAAGTGCTCCTGACCTCATCCCAGTGCAGGGTGAGGCGGGTCACAGGGCCCTACCAGGGACACTGAGCTCCAGATCAAGGCTTTCTGGCCAGAAACTCTGTTGCTCTCTCTTCAAGAGAGCCACAGCAGAGGTGTCTCCCTGTGAAGGTACATCAGCTGTGATGAGGTCTCCTCTGGTCCATCTCTTCCATAAGCTGAGCAGACCAAGCTCCCCAAGTCCAGTGAGTTCCGTGCTCACTCTCCCACACCTTGGTAACCCCTCAAGAAGCACTTCTCAGAGAGCAGCATCCCCAGCAGATGTGGGCCCTCCTATTTCATGTATGACACAGGCACAATGGTGTGAAGACACACAACACTCAGAAAACTGAACAGGCTCTTGGAGAGCTGCCACTGAGAGGAGAGGATGAACCTGTGAAAGTGGTGTCTTAAAATACGCTGCTGGGTCCTTGTGTGTTGTCTGGCAACAGGTTTAAAGATTTGATAGGTGTTTATGGGGTTGGAACAAATCCTAGGGTGCACCTGTGGATCCCTGCTCATCTTTACATTTATTCTGTTTTCTCAAAGTTCATCTGAAGCCCTCCCGGTTGCCTCAGGCCCTTACAGAGGACCTCAGTAACTCCAGTGCAGCCCTATTGCTCCACTTCATATATCCACAAACCAACTTCTGCTGGTCAATAGCAGCTCCTTCTGAAGTAAAATCCATGATCAGCCTGAGCACCTGTGTGTCTCTATAGCCCCTGTCCTACCCCTGGTCCATGCAACTGAAAGGTCAAGGTGGCTGCTGTGCCATGATCCTGTCCCTGAGACACTTGCATAATTTGGAACAAATTCTCAGGGGTGTGGATGTTTTTGTCTCCAAAATTCTTTCTGAAAGATGTGTGACCCAAGAGCATATGACACCAGCTTGTGTCCCTAAGGAGGAGGCAGGTGATGTCTCCAAAGTGACCCCATATCCTCCCCCTCTGGCTCTCAGGCGGGGCTGGGGGCACAGCATTGTCTCTGCTGCTTCGTGGTCACAACAGCCTTTATCAGCTGTCACAGGGGGCTCAGAGCACTGCTCCTGGCAACACTATCTGGCTCATTTCTTGGCCTTTCTCTTGCTCCTCCTTCCAGTAAGATAAGAGGAAAGGAGTTATCTTTATTAGCTGTACACACAGACATAATTCCTCTACCGCAGATCTGGAAATCCTGTGTTTCCAGGCATGGGTGTCACTCCCACTCTGCTGCAGGTGCAGCTGCAGAAGCAGCTCTGTCCCAGAGCTGCTGGTGGTCTCTGCTCCGTGACCAGCTCTGCCTGTTCACTCTGCCACCCTCCTCGCTGAGTGACCAGCCATGGCACCCAGGGCTGGGAGACAGACCAGTGGCCTGAGACCCCCAGCAGGATTTTTACTGCACAGGTACCACCACCACTGTGTCCAGGTGTGAAATTAACACAGCTTTTGTTTGCAGCAGGAGAGGAAAACTCATCTCAGCCTGCAGCAGCCTTTGCCTTTACCCAGTTATGGCTGCACATCTGCAGCTCTCCTGCAGCTGAACACCCATGTCCTGCCCAGGGAAGCATTTCCTTGGTGAAGCCAGAGCAGCTGCATCCACCTGACAGCAGCCTAGCTCAGAGTTAAAGGGTGTTTGTCAAATACTCAAGAAGCCTTGAATGGAAGAAGATGTAGAAATGCAAAGCGTAGTATTCGGGGGGTGTTTTTTCTCCCTTTGGCAAATGGCCTAGAAAAGTAACAAAAAAGAGACAGAAATGCCAGAAAGTAAACCACCTCCTGTTGACTCCTGGAGATAAACCAGAACATTGTTCCAAGAAGCAGAATGCTGCTGTCATTTCTCCTGGAAGTGAAGAGAGCATCGCCCAGTACCGGGGAGGGGGATGAGGGAGAGACAAAGAGAAATGAGTGGTTCAGACAGACCTCTCAAAGGGGAGTCAAGGTAGTGCCTTTAAATGTGTTTGCAGGGAGCAGAACAAAGCACGATGTCACGTACTTAGACAAATCTTCGCTGCAGGAAGTTAATGTGGCTTCAGGGACACTTGAGACATTTAGAGGGTTACAATAGTTTGTTGTGGATCCTTATGACTCCCACTCCTGAGGAAAGATCTTCTGGGTATGAGTCATGGGGACCCTGCCTAGCTGTGTTATTCTGTCCCATGGCACCCTATTGTCTATTATACTTTCTTTTCCCCACACCAAAAATGCACAGACAGGACCAGAGGGATTGCAGTTTGCTCCTGGTATTCCTTGTGCTATTTTCATTCAGTTTTTGCAATTTTACTTCTTTTAGTATATTAGTGAGTTTTAAGCAAAATTTAGTATTATTTTTTGCTCACTAAAGCCAAGCCCCATCACTAATGAAATTAACATCAGGCTCAGAAAGATAAGACCTTTAATGTGGGTAATAGCAAGGTTATGTTATTTGGTTTCTCCCTCTTTCGAGATTACTGGCCAACAAAACATAAACCTGGGGACAGAAGTGCAAAATGTGCTTGTGGCTTTGGCATGGTTGCTTAAACAAGTCCTGCAGTGGCCCCTGCCCTGCCTCTGTGCTGCTGCTGACATCCCTCTGGTCTCCAAAAGAGAGCTGATTCAGCAGCTACATCTCTGCTGCTCCACCCCTGTGCCCAGCTCGAGCTGACTTGGGCAGATATTTTCTGCTGCTGACACCATTAGAGCAGCAGTAACCTCTGGCAGGCAGGTGGGAGACAGCTCCATCTTCACCTGCCGTCGCTGTTTGCTTCACTGCCCATGAGCCAGAGCCCTGAGGAACTGGAGCTCCATTTGCAGCCAAAGCAAGCTGTGGAAAGTCAGCAATTCACCTTTCTCATATTCTTTAGGGATAAAACAACAAAAGCAACGAAAGATTTAATACAGCAGTGTGCTAAGGGAGTTAGACTGTGGAAATCATTGTGTATCCAATAACTCACTGGCCAGTAGCGGGAACTATTGATGGCATCTTTACTCATCACAGTCAGCTGAATTAAATTTCCTTAACGGCCACTTCCCAGCCACAATCACCACTTTATTTCTTTGTGTTTTCATGCAGTTCACCTGCTGAGAGGATGTTGCCCATCCGCCTTCGTGCTGCTGGGTAGCGGATGCTCCCAGGTGGCAGGGGAATGCTGTAGCTCATCCCTGCCCTCCGTTACAGTGATACACATAACAAAACCATTGATGAATTGTATTCTTCCTGCAGGCTACTGGGTCTGTGAAGGATCAAAGTAAAAGTACATCTTCATAACTCCTGGTGCTTAAGGAAAGCCATAAATAACGGCAGTGCTGTGGCTGCGTATAGATTCTGTGCCCAGGGACAAAGCATTCGCAAACGCAGTTAAGAAATGTTATTCATATTTTATACAAAGGGGAACTTACAACCCAGACAATAGGTAATGTTTTTCATTCTATGTGCCCAATGTATTGGAACAAAAGCTATTTTGGTAATATCACATTTGGCAGAGCTCTGCAACATGCACTCCAGTGTAGAGCTTCAGAGCTGTTTCCTACTGCAGGTTATGACTCCTCTGAGCAAAATTTCTGGGTTCAGCACTACGACTGGAGGCACATCAGTGCTCTTGTAGACTCATAGTAAATTACTTACTGGTGAATAAGGCATGCAGCCCTTTACAGCCCCTATGTAGGGTGAAACACCGGGGCTGCACAGCCTGAACAGGGCTGGGGTTGCTGGTCCATGAGTTGGGGCACACTGCCTTGGCATTTTCATCTCACCTTGGCCAACAACAGCTGCTTGTGAAGCAAGGTGATGGGGAGGTGATCAGCTCCCAAAATGTGTGTGCACCCCTGGGGCTCAGGAGTGCACAAAGGATGCTCAAAGGATGCTCAAAGGATGTCATGCACAGGGTGACTTGGCAACCCAGTGACTAGTGCAGGAAGCTGGAGGGAGTGGGAGAAACTGGAAGGGATGACTTTGTTCTTTGTTTGAAATAGTATTTTTCCCACTCTGATTAAACTGCACCGCAGTTCATTAACTATTCAGGTGTTGTCTGCTCTTTACAGAAAGAAAATGCAAGATGACAGACTATTTAACAAGTTCATTTTGAGTACAAATTGTGTTTAAGGCAGGAAAAAATATTACCTCATGCAAAACTTGGGTCGGTGTAATTGCAGGTCTGACTGCTCCGAAGATGAAAAACCTCTTTCTTAATTCAAGGCAAATGTAGCAGAAATAATGTTTAGGAGAGAGGTGCAGGCAGGTACACACCAGGGAGTGCAATTTTAATATCCTGAGTACAAGATTTTTTAAGTCTTTGTCTGACCCGCATTAACACACTTGCTTACATTCCATTTGCCACATTCATCTTTGTCGGTTTCTTGTTCCCCTCTGTAACTCGTTTGCTGTGTTTGCTCATGTTTATCTCTAGCACTGATGCTCTTGGCCCAGCTCATGTCTCCTCAGAGGCCCAGCACTCACACTCTGAGTGCTGCAGGATGAGGTCCAGTTTAGTCCTCCACAGGAAAATGACTTGTGGTTCCTCCAGAGTCTGCCAACATGGGCATTCCTTCAGTACCAGGAGGATACACTGTGTGATCCAGACTCTGGACACATGCCCTTAAAATATGCAATGAGACCAGGAGTTCATTAATCAGAAGGCAGAGGGTAACTGCTGACATACTCTGAAATTCAGGGCTGATCCACACGTGATGCTGCAGCTGTGCTGTCAGAGCACTCCCAGGTCCAGGGTCCATCCCGGCAGCATCTCAGTCCTGCTCCAGGGCACTGTGGACCAGCACTAGGCTGGGCCAGGCTTCTGCAGGAAGGACTCCTCCTGGGAGGTGTTCTCACCTGCCATTTAAACATGGGCTCCAGCACTGTGGGGAGTCCCAGACCCTTTCCCCTGTGCTCTGCAGGCTGGCTGACAGGGCGCTCATTCCAACATGGGAATCTTTGCTCAAGCAATGTACCCAGAGGGCAGGACCTGGAAGAGATGTGGCTGAGGCTCCTGGACACCCTGTGCTGAAACACTCTGGTTTGTGCTTTTAACATCGAGGCTTCTAAGCCTGGCACTCTGCAGAAGGTGGCACTCTCCTCACCACTGACTTGTGGAGCGGACAGGGGAACTCCAGCTTTGCTGATCTTTTCTGAAGGCTGACCTACACCCACATGGGACAGCCACCAGGATGGGGGCTGTGCTTTGGGAGAGAAAGGCACAGCTCAGTCAGGAATTCAAATAACATCAACTGCCTGTGACCATCCCAACTTCATTTGTGGCCCCAAAATACCATCACTAAACATGGTTGAACCAAGGGCTGCTGCCCAGGCTGGCTCTGGTCAGTTTGGCTCCTCCATCCTCTACACCCACCTGCCTCCCTGGTTTTGCCTGCTCTTCTGTCAAGCTCTGCAGAGGGGTCCTGAGCACCCCATGAACTGCAGCAGAAACTCTTGAAAAAGTTGAAAAACCAATGATTAGCTGCAATATTCCTTGTTGTAGTCACTCAATTTTGTGCTGTTTACTGAGTCTCACATACCTCCTGATTCAATGTTTTGTAAATTCAGCTTTCTCCAGCTTCAGCTGATGTGTGGATGCAGACACTCTTGGATGCTATTTATTCCACAAGTGAGAAATGACTTGATAATTTATGGATTGTTAACCCAAAGTTGTACAGGTTTTTACCTCAGGGAGAGAATAAATACATGTCTCATTTCAACACGTTTTAGACAATGTGCTCTTTTTTAATGGCTTTCTTTGATTTTACTCCGAAATATGTAGACACTTTCTCCTAGGATTCTCATGTGGAAGCTTCATGCTGTTCTGTCAGGTTGCATATTTTCCCCCTGAATTTCTTAAAGAAGGTCTCGCTTTTCTGAATTACAAAGATGTTAACGTTGTGTTGTCACTGTGAATATGGAGTTAGGCAAAGGTTTTATTCTTATTAAGAAATGGAAGAGTTGGGGAATAATTACTGCACTGTCAATGTGAAACTTATGGATGTTTAATATGAATCAGAACATATTTACTTATTTATAGATGTTGAAATTATAATATGATTTAGCCTGCAAGCAAAAGAACTCACAGAAACAGCTGGGAAGTGTAGCTGAGATGATGTGCACACTTTGTGCCCTAAAATGAGGATATAGCTGTAATGGATATAGATTGGTGTTTTGGTTGAGGAATTTTTAGGCAATGGCATTTGACATTACAGTTCAAGGATGGAAAAGATTTATTGATCCATGAGTTAAAGAGTGACCCTGTTTTCACCCCTTGTTAGTGCTCTGTAGGTTGCATTTCAAAACTACCATAATGAATCCTTAGGCTCCAATAAATGTAAATTTGTCCCTCGATAGATCACAAGAGAGCAAAATCCTTGAGAAGATGCTTAGTTCCACCACCTATTTAATTTAGAGGGTATTTTCATCAGATTAAGGCCAGTTTTGTAGGGTTCATCCATTTTCACTTTCCTGATAATATAATTTATTTTATCTATAAGGATCTTCCAAGCCAATATTTGTAAACAGTGACTGAAGTCACGAGTCAACATCAACATACAAGATGTCAAAGTGGACAGGAAGTTTTATTGTGCCACTGGGCTCAGCTTTGCATTGCTAAGGTAATTATTAAACCTGGGATAAACAGAACTTTGATCCCCTGTGTGTTTTTAAACGATTGGTAACAGTTGGTTTTACAAAATGCCATTTTAAAAAACCATTCCATACAGGAATTCATTGTGCCAACATGTGAGGTATCCAGTGCAAGGTTTAGCAAATTAAAGTAGCCTGTAGCAAAGGTACTGGCATGGGGTGCTGAGCAAGGAGTTGCAGGGCCTCCTGTGATTCCCAGCCCAAGAGGAGTAGGAAATGTTCATCTTCCAAATGAGAAAGAAATTCACTGATATCTGTGCTACTGATTTGCAAGAAAAGGTGACTGTGGCCAGGGAAAGAGTGGGTGTGTAAAAGGCTAAACATGTAGAAATGCAGCAGGACCTTCTTCTCATTGGAAAATGTTCTCACTGTTTCCATCTCTCCCTTTAGTCATGGGAAGATTGTCTAAGCCTCTTCCCTCTGTGGTCTTCTCCAAGGTCAGCTTCATGCTGGACAAACACTGTCCAGTTTCCTTTGCCATATCCCTTTCTGCATGAGCAAGTGCCCAGTGAAAGAGGAGGGAACCTGTGGATAGGCACTAGCACATGTCTTAGGCACTGACCCAAAAACATCATCTGTGACTAGAGTTAGGTGCTGGAGGTTTGTATTTGCACACATGTGACGGTAGGGAAATTTGGGGAAAATAAGCAGTTAGGGAAGAAAGAAAATAGAAGAGAAGTGAATTTGGGTGAGTTCAGGTGAACTTGTAACTGCAAACCCAGCATGAGAGGTGCAGATGGGAAGGGAACCCCCTGCACCAGCCTGTCAACGGGGAAAGCTCATGCCTGCAGTGTATTAACTCATCCCCAGAGAAAAGTAAATGGTAACCTTCCTACTCACTCAGTGAGGCTGTGCCTGTGAAGGGATTCCTTCCAGTTTCAAAACCTGCAGATGGTCAAGAAACGCTGTGACGGCCACGAACAGCTGTATCCTGGCACAGGCAACAGCTCCTTTAAGTTGCTAAGAAAGGACCAAAGCAATTGGGTGTGCATAAATCTACACCTGATGAGCAGCAGAGTGAGCAGCAGCACTGACATCTTCCCTCTTAGTCTGCTTTGCTACACTGGGTTTCTTGAAGCACAGGAAGGCAAATAGCCAGTCTAGGCAAACTGCAACCCCAGCACATGAAGGCTAAAGAGGGATAACCTCATTCATTCATTTACACTTCTACTTACTTGAAGAAACTTTCCCTATGATTTCATTATAGAAATAATTTCCAACAATATGCCAGAATAAAATTATGTTTTCTTGACTAATAAAATTTTGTGGAAGTACGTAATTATACAGCTCCTGTATTTGAATTATAAGATGTACTGCAAAGCAGTGCGTCTAATGACTATGTAAATTTAAAGCCCTAAATATCTCATACTAGTTGTAAAATGGCATAGTGTAATCAAAAAGTATGCCATACTGGAAAGGATGGGCTAGGCATGAAGATGATGAAAACTCATTTGTTTTCTTGGCACTGTCAGCTGACTGTTACCTGCCTACCTTTCTTGAGATCTCTCAGGTAATTTATGGCAGATTTCAGTGCTAATATTTGTTACCTATCCCCGTAGGTGCAGACATTAATGTATCCACAAACCATCCTGCCTTCTGCACCTGGAGAGTCTCTTGCAGAATGCCATGGGAGAAAGCCCCAGGGCCTGAAACAGAATTCCCCAAATCAATGCTGAAATACAACTGCTGGCTTGAAATAATAACCAGTGAAGTAAATGTCCTCTTACAGTGATTAAAAAAAAATCTGCAGATGGGCAGAAATCTGCAGAGAAAATCTGCAAGGAAATAGCAGGTAAAACCTCAGCATGCTGGCTAGGCTGCTTCTTTATCACCTCTAGCAAATGGATATCTACAATGGTGTTGTTTATTATTGATGACTGATAATAGGATTACAGCTCCCACATCCAAGAAGGATGGCATCCCAAATAGCATCGTTTCATGCTGAAGACATTATTATCACATCCTGTCTTCATGTACTGCTCAACCAGTTATCTGTGCAGGACCCAGTGTAGAGCTCTGAGACTTTATAGGATATTATCATGTTATATGAAATTCAGGCTGCTGTAGCTATAAATCAAGAGGACACCTTGTATGGTGACTGGTTCTCCTTGGAGCAGCATCTGAAGCAGAGGCTCTGCTCTCTAAAAGATTAGAGTGTGATTTAAAGAAAAAATTATGCCAATGAATTTAAAGTTCATTAAAAGGGCAGGCTTAATAGTTTTAGTGTTGTCTGTTTAGTAGTCCCATATGTACAGCATGTGGGCAGCATAAGCTTGTCCACAACTCCTTAAAAAGATACCTCAAACACGAATAGAGAGTCCCCCCTTTGGAAGACTAAGGGGATAATTAGATCTAAATAGTATTTTTGAACATCATTATCTACAGCCACAGGCTAGAAGTGCCCAAGCTATGCCACTGGCCAAGGGCAAGGAACATCCACATACAGGGAAACAGGAGAGGCTGTACATATCGAAGGTTTGGGTTTGGGGAAAGCTGAGCAGAATCTAATGGCTTGTGGCTACCAAAGCACAACCTTTCCTGTCCCTTCTCACCTATCCCTGAGACATGGCAGAAAAATTTCCAGTTTTTGGCTGAGTTAATTTTAGGGCCTCAGTGGGGTGAGATCAACTCCAAAACAGGCACAAAGCAAACAGTAGGAGTACAGGGCACAGGGCTGGGGGAAGACGGGACCAGAGCCATGGATAAGGGGAGAGTCCCACTGAGTCTTGAGGGACTGAGCCATTTTACTGTGGGTAATGGGGAAGGCTTAGAGATGCTCAGCTGGGGCTTTGCTCCCCAGCCTCCCACAGTCCATGAGGAGCAGGGGTGCTGAATCCCGTGGGTGCCCACGGTAGCTGGATTGCCCCAGGCACTGTGTATTTAGTAGCACAGCTCTCATTTGAGCCCTTGTGCTCCTCCCCGAGCAGGAGTGAAAACAACATTTGTTGGGCACAGGGGGCTGCCTTATCCTTGATGAAACTACAGCTGGAAGAGAACCACTGCCTTCCAAATCCATACAGCTATGAAGTACTGCTAAATGCAAAATCTGGAATATTAGCAGCTGAGTACCAAAGGTGGCAAGCAGAAAGCTTTGCTCAGCTCCACATAGCTGGTCCAAGCTTTTCAACCTGCCCCAGCCAAGAGCCTCAGCTGGGGCCATCTCTGCTGGGCTGTTGACTCTGAACATCTGAGCAAATATCTTGTCTCTTTTTGCTGATAGGAGGCCATGGTATTCACAGGCCAACTGCACCAGGGCACGCAAAGGAGATTGGGGTTAAACATTAAGATATATTTATATAAACTTATCTGTAACTGAGCTGTGAAAAGGTCAATTCCATTTCCAGAGATCAAGATGCAGAGGTGGGCTCTCCTATAATTTACCTCGGGTGGCCTCCTCCAAAACCCACTGGAATCAGAAAAATTCTTTGGATCTTCCCCTGAAATGCAATTAATCCTCAGAATTTAAAAAACTTATAAGGAGAGATCAAAGCTATAATTTCAGCAACAATGAACTAATCCTTCCTGATAACCAAATACGCTTAGTACCCATACCCAGGAAGTTATACTGAACCAGCAGGTTTTCCTACAGACTTTTCTTTTGTGGTTTTTTTTTTTTTTTTTTTCCCCACAAAGACAAGTGTTAAACTAATTGAAGAGATCAACCTTACACTCCTCAGGCTTTATATTTCACCTGTGCTTTAATGAACAGATCTGAGAGGGGAAACAGCAGGTTGTAAGTTTGCACTAGATTTATGAACTAGTATGCCTCTCTTTGGGACACCCAGAAAAGCAAGGGAATTACTGGACGTACTAGAGAAATTTATGCTAAGGACCTTGTAAGTTAAAAACCAAGCAGTTTATGAGAAAAACAACTGACACAGTTTATCATTTAGGATTCACTTGATACATAGGGAGAAGGAAGAAATTCTGTGTACATAAAAGTAATCATTTAATTACAAAGTTCTGTTGGTTACAAGTTAGAGCTTTAAAATGCCCACTGACTATAAAGGCTTGTATTGTTTCAGCAGGTTATTGCCTCTGAGAGGTGTTGCTATTTCATTACACATTTTCAGACTGTTCAAAAGCCTACAATGCTAAAGATGTGCTTTCTTCTGCCTGAAATAATGCTTGAGACTTGAGTGAGGGGGGTGAATGTATGGCGTATGCTGCTCATGAATAAAATATACTCACAGCTAAGCAACCTAAAGTGTTCCTCTCTTAGGGGATTAACTCTATTTACCAGAAAAAAAAAAAAGAATAATCTTAAAGACTGTTTTTGAAGAGAAGGAATCCAAGTGCTTGAGTAATGCTGTGGATCCTTTAGCAGAGGGGATGGCAGGGAAAGAGCCAGGGAGGACATGGAGCCTTGCAGTGGTCATGGGAGACAGCTCAGAGCTGTCCCTTACCTCGGGCAGAGGCCAGCTGTGTGCAGGGGAACACGAGCCCCTGGGCATCCTGCTGGCAGGCACAGCTCCAGGACAGGCACAGGGAAACTCGCCCTGTGGCAGACCCTGTGCAGATCTGCCTCTTCTAAGCAGGAGGCTCACGTTGTCACTCTGACACTTTAGAGGTGAGAATGGCCCAACACTGCAGAACTTTAACTTTCCCTGCTTGTGCCTGGGGTGCCCAGCACTAAATGGAGCTCCTGACTACCTGACTGTCTGAAGGGGTGACACTTCGAGCTGAAGGAGACCTCACACACTCCTACAGGGGTGGCCCCAAATCCTCAGGGCGTGCTTGAGTCACCGTTGGGCTCCCAGGTGCAGCTTCACAGGCTGCCTGAGATGTAAAACACCTGGACACTGACACCCCAGCAAACAGCCAGGCAGGCGTCTTGCAGGATTCACTGGGAAGGGCTTGTGCAGGATGGAAGTAGCACAAGTGTGAAACTGCTCTGCTGAAGTGTAACTCGGACACTGGCACCCACACCATGCTGCTGCACACACCTGGAACACCTGTGACAGTCAGACAAGAAGGGGAAGCCACTCCTCAGTGGCTGAAGTCACTCAGTCTTTTTAACCTGGAGGGGAGTGAGGGGAGACTTCACTGCAATTACAACTTCCTCATGAAGGGCAGAGGGGCAGGCACCGATCTCTTCTCTGTGGTCACCAGTGACAGGACCCAAGGGCATGGCCTGAAGTTATACTGGGGGAGGCTTAGGCTGGCTAATAGAAGAAAGTTTTTCACCAAAGAGGGTGGTTAGGCACTGGAACAGGCTTCCCAGGGCAGTGGTCACAGCTCCAAGCCTGACAGAGTTCAAGAAGTGTTTGGACAATGCTCTCAGGCACACCATGTGACTGAACAGGGTATCCTGTTCAGGGCTGGAAGTTGGACTCAATGATCCTGATGGGCCCCTTCCAACTCAGAACATTTTGTGATTCTATGAAGACATCAAGGGGAACATACTACATTTGCAGCTCCCATCAGCAGTCGCTCCATCTACCTGTCTACAACAATAGTCACCCCAGAGACACCAAGACCTCTGGCCACACTGCCCACCGTGGGCACGGAGCTCCTGGAGGAGGAGTGGAGGCTGGTGGGGAGAGCAGCCACACAGCTCCAGCCCAGAAACACAGGCATGGAGCTAAATGAGCTTCCTCACAACAGCAAGGACTTCTCAAGCCTGAAAACATTTCAAATAACATGTTGAGATACTGCCAGTGCTCTTGTGTTTGGCTGAGAAGGAACACACCACCAGTGCTCTCCAGGTCCCTTTTCAGTGGCACAGAAGTTTACACTCCTGTGCTCTTGGCCAAGTCCACAACCAAGCCTGTAAGTGATGGATGTCCCTCTGCTTGCCCCAAGCCTCAGTGGCACAGCCAGGAACAAACAGCTGCAGCATTCCCCTTCACAGAGAGTCGTCCCTGTATGTAACCCCTCAGGAACTGCTCTGTACCTGGCAAGAAGAAAGGGAACACCCTGTGTACCCACAAATTATCCTCCAGACAGTTTTATCCCCTTCATCTTGTAATCCCTAAAGCACAATTTTCTCCTTTCAGCTCTTGAAAATACTTTTTTTCTTTCAGTTTGGCAGCAAATGATCAAATATATTTTGTGAAGAGTCACAAAAACCCACAAAAGCCCTGAAAATGTGAGAAGAAAAATGAAAAATACTTTTTTTTCTTTGAATTGTAGTGCTTTGGCTCTACCTGCAGGGTTAGCAAATGGTGGATTGCAAATATAGTTTGAGCATCTATTCATTTTATTGCAGGAAAAACATCAACATGTTTGATGTATTTTTTTGGCTTCTAAACAGCAGAGTAAATGCACATCAAATTGAGAAGTGAAGTATAGTATAAGAAGACATTTTGATCCATGCAACAAAATGAAAAGTATGCAAATTATTAGCAGTTTATAGGGAATAAAGTTTTACTATACATAATTTTATGTGCTTGTACAGAGAATCCATAGTCCCACTAAGATATGTTAAGTCTACCTATAATAAATGAGGGGGGTTTAGAATAAGAACACTTCTTAGATTTGAGCCAATAAATACCTAAAATATGGAGATTAAAAGTAGCATTGGAATACTCCAAATAGCCAAACAAAATCATCACATTTGTTCTTAATGACAGCAGTATTCAGAGGTCTTCATTTTCCCAAGAAATACTTTGCTTTAAATTCTGTATTTTCTTTTGCCATGTTTCTCACTTAAAAGCCTGCATGAGCTTTTGTACTGTCGCCAAGCTTATTTTTTGTTTATATACAGGTTCTTACCATGGAGATATGTCCCTGACATGAAGGCATCCAGTATAGGAAATTACATGCAATGCCTTATTCTTCTAGTTTAATTAATGCTCTGACAACTTGGCAATAAGGCTACAGTGAAGAAAAGGTCTCTGCAGGGAACCTCAGGTTTTGAGGAATACAAAAGCTGTCAAAATTTTACTATATATCTATAGTAACATATCGAACATCCAAAGATTTCTGGAAGGCATCTGTAGAAAAGAATTCAAAAGAAAAAAGGTTAGCATAAATGATGTTCCTTAACCTGCTAAAAATAAAAGAATAACTTTCTCAGCAGTTAGAGTTGGAACTGGGTAAGCAGCCTATGCTGACTTGTTTCATGGAAAAAGAAATTCCAGTTTTTAATGAGTGAGAACTGTTTGACACAAACAGGAAAAAGGATTAGCCCAATCCCTGTTGAGACTGGTCTCTTCTGTAATTTAAACAAACTGAATGAGGAGCAAATCTATTCCACACAGTGATCCACGTAACCATTCTAGGTCTCCATGTCCAAACACATGTGCCCAGGTCTTCTGCTCCAAGCTTCAAGCCCTCACTCAGCTGATAAGAGCAAAGGCAGCAGCAGCAGTTTGGCATCAAGGCAGGAAAAGCTGTCCTCTCTCTCTCCTCCGACTGGTTCAGTAGACTGAGGAGCATCGACATCCCCAAAGAGAATCCTACAGCTCTAAGGGCAGCACGAAGTCACAGACCTTGGATCATCAGAAACCTGTGGTGATCCATGTCTTACTGTATCATTTGATATTCATGATCTTACTGCGTTCTTTCACCATCCTCACTTCCCCAGGAAGGGAAATTGAGAAGGAAACAGCAGCAGCACCACCTGACTTCCTCCACTATCTCTGTATCTTTTTGGCTGTGAACATGCAAAGAGACTGTTCTTTTCAAATCAATGAGCTACTCTTTAGCTACTAATAGAAAACAGCTGCCCCTGGTCACACATTTGGCATTCCACACCAAAAATTCATGAAGTTGTACCATCTGAGGAAAATATAAACCAGCCACATATTTATGTAGCATTCTGAAATCAGGATTTCTGACTCCTGTAGTGTGAGGGCCACCCAATGCAGAGCAGTTTGAATTTTCAGTCGAATGCCTGTTTCCCTACTCTTTATATTACATATGAAGTTACTTATTTCTACAAATACACCCCAAATGAATCAGAGGGATCAGCTCTTCAGCAGTCTGACTTGAAAGAAACTGGATGGTGAACAACAGAGGCATTGCTGAGGACAAATTACTTTGCAGAAAGTAACTGTGACTATTTGCACAACCATCATATTTGCTTTTCCTATAATCAATCAGAGACCCCTCCCACACTATTGACATTAGATAAGATTTTTGTAAAGGATTCTAAGCCACTGAAAAGCAAGACACTCAGGATACATAAACACATCTCTTTACTGATAGCTCCAGACATGTTCTATCTTGCTTGAAGTGAAGAGCAGCTCTGAAGAAGTTATTTAAGGTTCCTGCACATGCCCCAGCCCCAGGCTCAGTCAAGTGAAAGAGCCTGTGCTGACAGAGAGGAAGCTCCCCTCCCCGGAAGGCAGGAGCTACAGGTTTGTTTACATCACTGGAGAAATCGTGTACTTGTCTTTGGTTGTTCTTCTCATTTTCCCTGAAATTCCCAAATCTCAACATGACAGTGTTCTCAGAAAGTTTGAGCAGAACTCCCAGTTATTTGCTGTTTCTTAATGATTTGCATCCTTAAGAAATAATCAAAACCAGCATAAAAATGTAAATGTGAGGAAATGGGTTGGTATTCATTCAGCCATGCAGCTGGAATTCAGGAACTGCTGTAATTGCACACAAATAACATAATTTGCCTCCCTTGTAGATGTTTTTGCTTATTCACATCACGTCTTTCTTTTCCAGGGGTGTTGCTGAAGTTCCTATACCCTGCAATATGAAACAGCCACTCTCTGCTGTTGCCATCCCAAGCCTGACATGTTGAGTTGCTCTAGGATGGCAACACCAGGGCTGGCACCCAGGGCGGCATCACAGAGCAGGGCACTCACTTCCTCACAAACTGCTGGCCCAGGTGGGAGCTCTCAGTGCATTGGGTGCAATGGCAGAGCAAGAAAAAAACACAGGTGTGATTGTACTGATGGAAACGGGGTCAGGGAGAACAGCACCACCATAAACACTGTCAAAACTCTTACACTAAAGAGAAACAGCAAGATGCAAACAGCAAGAATATAATCAAGGCTTTTGCCACCAGAGTGGTAAACAACTTTGCTCTCCATCACTGTCTCTCTGGTACATTCTTCTTTTGCTGGGTTTTGTAGAAATATGCCCCCTCATCTGGCAAGGTCGTTTTAATGAGGTTACTTACATCACTCTTGGCTATTCTCTCTTCGCAACTATTCTCTGATTTGGGATTTAGAAGGTGCAGATGTGAAAATCCTCCTTACCTATGTGAACACACAGAAAGTGCTCAGCTGCTCTAGTACCAATGCATAGGCTCCAGGAAAGCCTGCTGGGAAAGCACAATTTCCCAGCTCTCCCAGTCCTCTTCTATTCCTCTGAGCTCAACAATCTGAAAAAAGTATGTGAAACAATGTGCAGCACACATTTCCCTGAACAAGAATCAAATGCAGTAAAGAAACTATCTGCATATTAGAAATCATGTTCTGTAGAAAATCTATGTGCCAGGAAAATGGAACATATGTGCTGAATGAATTAGGCAAAGCTGCACCTTTGCTGTGCTGCTTAAGAAAAATCACATTTACTAATTCAGTCTGAGACTGACACGAGCTTTTCATCAGCATTTCATCAAAACTGAACAAATATGAAACACAAACACCAAGTACACGATGACAGTACAGCATTCAAGGTTTAACATACTGCACCAGATTTTGGAAATGGACTTTGCTGAAGCCAAACATCTGCCTTCAGGTACACAACAGACCCCTCTCCGAATATCCAAACAAGTTCTGGCAGGACAGAAGGCAGTATGTGGCAACAGGTTAGCTGAACACACACCTGCACCACAGGGGGACAGAGCCCACAGCAGCCTTCCTGCTCTGCTGATCCTGATCCTTTGGGGGATGTCACACCCAGGAGCTCACTGTGCTTCTGGTGCAGACCTCTGCAAGGACCATTTCAAAAATAACACAGAATTGCAGTGGGAGGACACAGGAAGAAACAGAGAAGAAACAGAGTCTGGTAGAGTTCCGGATACTTCAGAACATCAAAGCTGTCAAAAGGGCAAGTTCACCCACAGCTTCATCTCAAAGGAAAGCCCAGTCTGTTTCCCTGCTGGAGTTGCCTAGCTGCCTGGCTGAACAGGAGGCAGGTAAAGGTGTATCTTGTTTCAGTACTTTGCTGCCTGGTGGTAGAAATTCCCTTGGAAGAGCTGTACAGCAAATCCTTTCTGGCAACTGCAACACACCAGTGGAAATGATTTATTATCCAATGTAGTTTCAACCGAATGAAAGGAAGAGTTAGGGATATTTCTGCTGCTTTGGAAAAATGGGGTACTGGTCACTGGCAGAGGAGGGGGTGTTCTAGGTACTACGTACAATGCACTACAACACTTCCAACATTAAGTCTGCCCGTGGTACTTTGGACATCATGTTCCCACTCCAAGACTCCCTGCTTACAGACATTTACTTGTTCAACAGCATGGAAACACCTCCCTTCACGGGGTGCTTGACAGTGTCAGTCAGTCTTTAATACCTTGATTCCTGAGCTCCTTGACACCAGACACCCCTATATGGGTGTATATTGCTGATGTCCAATTAGAATGGCTAATTGGCTATATATGGCTGATATATTGCTAATGTCCAATAACAAGCAGTATGATATTTTTCTGGTTTTTGTTTTGCATAGACACTGCCATTGAGGAGTGGCTTTTGAAAGACATAAGTTTTCAGGAAAACACGAATATGGTCATTATATGGATTGTACTTCTGCAGTTTCAACTCTGCTGGCATATACAAACAATTTCTGTATTGCTTTCAGATTTATTCTTTAAATGGTTTTAATAAACATGCACAAAAATACAGAATAAAAAAGTTACCCTTATCTGAGTATTGTACAGCTCCTTTGAATCAGCCTGCTCATAGCAAAAGATCTCACAACAAAGCTGAGATAAAAAACACACGGTTTTTGCTATTAATCTCACATTCAATTTTCTAGTGGAGCCATTCCAGTATCTACAAACATATAAAAATTTTGTATTGTCTATGATTAGACTTGCTAATCAAGCTGTATCTTTATCCCAATGCATATTTAGCAGCAATGATAAGGTTCTTTTGTAAATCATGCCATTCTGTCACTGAGAAAACTGGAGAAGTTACTTCACCTATGGTAGGAGTTACCTCTGGATGGAGTAAATCTTGTGCCCCCAACTGCCTGGGCTGACCAGAACACACAGCACACCAACTTCCAGGCAGCCTCAAGAACCTGCCATTTCTCTCTCTTCCCTGCCATCTCTGCCAGGACAAGTGCAGAGGGAATACCTAACCCTGACATACTTGGCTGGATACATATTGCCCACAGGTCACAGACGTGCAGCATCTCCTATATTCCTGCTGGAAATCCTGTCCTTCACACTATTCTCCCGGCATGGCTGGCTGTTCCAGCTATGGAACAGCAGGAAAACACAGTGCCTGAATGGCCTTGTCAAAATGGTACTTGGTGGATACTGGAAAAGTTTCACCAATGGCAAGATGAATGTGTTTTTACACGGTGTATGGAAGGTACGGAAATAAACAATGTATTTCTTTATCTCACCCCAAAAGAGCCAATAGCTACAGGAATTGTTACAGTAGAAGCAGCAGGTTCTAGGATAACCAAAGTAAGACAAATCACTGTCCAAAAACAGTGAATCAACTACTGTATTACATGTGGATGCGGCCTTGCAAGCCTTCTTAAAAATAAAATCTCCATGTTATGTGAATCAAAATGCAGCTGTTGATGAAGCCAGAGCTATTCAAGGACACTAATCTCTTCACAACTGATGATACCTGCATTTCTTTTTCCATTACTTTATCCTTGTAAGAAAAGTCCCCAGGTCCTGTTAATGTCTGGATCAGCCACCAGAGAGAAGCACTGTAAGTCTGTAACATTTTTCAGCATTATAATGTTTTGTGACTCAGGAATGGTGAAAAAAATGGCTATTTTTAAAATACATACCGCAGCACTAAAGTACTGAAGGCTTTCTGATTACTTAAAACTATCTTGCTGATAGTTGTGGCACAGTTCTCAAAACCACCTGTAGAAGAGGTGAAATTCTGGCCCAGAGGAGGCTAAAAGAGGCCTCATCCATGAAAATGGGGTCTCAGAACAGAATATTGCTAAGGTATCTAGTAAGAAACTCAGCAGTAATTTATAAACTCATTGACATGGCTATATAGAAATATTTCTAGTTTGTCAGAATAAATCCTACTATTCATCATCAGCATAGTTATAGCCTACATCAATCATTTGCACTTCAGTCACCTTGTTCATTCTCATACTCTGCTGATTCAGCTTTAAATTTTATTTCACTTATAAGAGTCTTTCACAAAGGTCAAAAAAGTGCCTTCAAAGTTAGGAGAGTGGTTCTATCTAATGAATCCTCAGTTACTCAGTCCTTCTCTAGTCAACCTCACTTCAGTCAAATTAACTACATTCCTCAAAAATTAGTATCCTTATCCTTTGGATTTACACTGGAAATAATCACCAATACTCATAAGGCTAGTATAGAAGAAATTAGACTGAAGAAAACTATCAGCAGCACCACATTTTCTCACTGCTTAATTTCTAAGACCTTTATTTTATGTCTAATTTGTGCTCCAAATTTGGAGCTGAAGAGTTTTGAGGGTCTGTTCTGTTTGATGGGAATGATTTAGGATACTGAAAACGAAATTTTGTGACTCAAGTTTTGTAGCACTTAACAATAACTTATCAGTATCAGTCCCATCATGTTTCATATATCAAATTTTAATCCAGAACAGAAATTACAAATCCCTATGATCTACTGCTACTGTTTTACATGGATTACCTCAAAACTTCTTTCCACTACAAACTGCAACCCTAGGTAGTCATACAGGAGATCCACAAGAGCAGAGCACTAGCTCCAAGATAGAAAGGCACTGTAAAGTTTACCCCGAAGTTCACATTATGGACATTTTTATAAGTAAAAACAAAAGCAGGTAGTAAACACTTTTGAGAAAGGCTATGTATTTACATTCAAGCACTTCAGTAAGTGTGACAAATGTTGCCACCTCATGGACAGGTGCAGGGTTTGATCCAGCTCAGCGGTAGGAAGGAAAACAGATCACGGAGATGACTCATTGCTGCCCTTTCCCACTCCCCAGAGGGAGGAAGCCAGAGCTTGGACAGAAGGATGCTTTTGTCACTTGGGTCTGGATCCAGAAGTATGGCTACGCATCCACAGTTGGGTAGAAAAATAAAAAAACCCCAATAAAAACAGAAAACATAAAAACAATCAAAGAAAGAAAAATTAAAAGAAAAAAAAAAGAGTAAAGACTACACATGTTCAGAGTATTTGACCATTTCTAATAGAAGACCAAGGGGGAAAGACTGATGAATTTGCCTTGAAAAATGCCCGTAATGTCCAACTTAGAACCTGGCATGGTCTTTTACTGTCAAACAGTCAAAGGTGAGCAATCAAGAGTAAAAGATCTGGGTTACAGGCTGTGGGACCTGGAGTTTTCAAGAGGGCTACTGAATTCTTCATATTTATAGAAGAAAATAACCTCCCACTGGACTAGAGGATTTTGATGCTCCATAAATTGCATATCTTCAACTTGTAAGTTGCAGTTGCAGTGTATTCCATCAGGTATTTCCAAGGACAAAGTTTTATGTTACAATACCACATTGGTTATTCGCCATTCCACCACTTTTGGGGAATTGCTGCAGAAAGACTCGTTCACCTGTTGAATTTCTCTCTTCCTGATGAAAAGGCAGCTGTGCCACTCTCCACTACAGGACAGAGGCTGCTGCAAAAGCCATTCCATGGTGTGTATGTTAAAAGTACATTCATTCCATGCAGCATTATAATTAGCACTTCATGTAACAGGATGAGCATAAAAGGACTATAGAATGCTGAAGCAAAAATAAAACATTTCAAATTTGCTAAAGGGATAGAACTTTAAGAATCAATTACTTTTTAACAACAGAGCTTTGTAAAAATACATTCACAGTCAACATTTATGAATGGTCTGCAAAAGACAGTATGGTGACTAATTGGGAGTTTCCCATCATCGTGATCTCCATATAACAGGGTAACAGTCTGCCTACATACTACTGTAGAGAAAGAAGAATTTGTACCAGCTTGATTTTTAAATATGTTCTTATGTTTATTATACTTTGCTACTCCACTCTCCTAAAATGGTGGCCTCAGGAAAAGCTGCTTTGGCAGGCAATTGCAAAGATTCCTGTGGAGAGGAAGTGAAAAGACTGGGCATACAAACAACGGCTGCTGCCATGTTCAAAGCACTGGGGAGAGTTCATAGAGCAAAATGCAGTCCTAAGTAAATGGGTTTCAGGCAATTTCAGTGTTAAGATAACATCATTAAGAGTAGAACAGATTGTGCTCAAACCCTGCTGTTTATAATTAACACATTGCTTCCAAATACTCCAGGGTCCCTGGTAAATAGTCCTCTGCTCAGATCCACCCAGACCAATCAGAGTATTTTCATCAGGTTCCATGCTGGGCCAGCACCTGTTTAGACAAATCCAAAAGAGCCAAAATATTCTTCTTTCTGGCCAGCTAAGTAGAGAGATGAACACAGCTTGCCTTAGTCATTGTCACAGTGTCCATATGGCTGTGAAGCTTGTTTTCACAAGAAATCGTACAAGTACTTTATTATGTCGAAGTTCACGGTCCTATAAACAAAAACACAGTATATTAGAGCAATCATCTTAACAGTGCTAAGACCTTAACCTGTTTGGAGACAGCACACGCAGGACATTCTGCACAATCAAAATCAAGCAATTCTCCAAAAGAAATGCAAGCAAGGATTAATGAATTTTTCATTTCTCTCATTATTTACAATACCTCTCTTCTGATTACTTAAACTTTGTAAAATTCTAGAAAAGAAATACAGAAACTTTCTAGTAAAGAAAGGAAGAGTCTTATTTCAATAATGAAACGGTAAAACTACAACAATATTCCTAAGATTATATTTTTGTATGGCAAACTTGATGTTCTAGTTGGTGATTCGAAACAACATTTTATGCTATTGAATGTTTTGTTCATCTCCCAAACCACCTGTTTAAGCATGTACTGTGTAACTCCTTCATCTATACTCATTTGGAGCCTGTGTTCTTTCAGTCTTGACAGTAGTTGACCCATATTCATAGCTAAATTTGAAAAATCCAAAAATGCCAATCAATGGGGTTGAAGATTTTAATGTACACTTTTGTACTTTAATGGCAGGCAAAATGAAACAGCAGCAGAATAAAACATATAATTTTTTTTTTGTCTCTAAACTCATTCTTCTATACAATCCAACACCCAGACTTTAGGGTTTACTGTTTGAATAAATAATGCAAATTACTGCATACAATAACAAGTATAAAATTAAAAGGGTTTTTTTTTAAGTATTCAATGATGCAAAAATAACTGCTAACAATACTAAGTGGGAGTAGCTAGCTGAATTCTTATTTGGTGGACTACAATCATTTAATATTCTCTGTTCAAGCATCAGCTTGTAACCTACTTTTCAAAAAGATTTTATAAAACATTTTAGACAGAGAAAAAGTTTAGAAATCCCCAATACACATAACAGGAAATACTCTACTGGAGTCTATTTATTAACCTAGAGACAAATTTAAAGACATTAATTGCCACTGCTAAGACTTGCATGACACTGCATCACTCACAAAAATGCTTTAATTACAAGGCTTTCCACAGAAACAAAATCATGACCTTATCAACTAAATAAAACAGAATTGTCCTGTCATAACAACTGGGTTTATTACAGACTCTCTGAAAAGATCCATTATATTGAATAAGCACTAAGAGAGCCCTACTTCAGATGGAGAAAATTTATGAACTTAGGTTTGAAATTCTTCAAACAGAAATTATTTCTAACAAAGAAACACGAAACTTTACCTTCAGCTAAATGTTTATCTACTATGTGGCAAAAACCAGAGAAGTTTCCACAAAGACAGAGGATATGCCACAGAATAAAGTCAAACGTGAGGTTCCGCGGCAATAAAGAGAGACCGTGAACTTCAGCAGTTACCCCGTTAAAAGCCATCAGGAAGAGACACAAGTTTTTTTGCTCTTTCCCAAAAACAGGTGGCATTTTTTTTAGTGCAAACTTCACTTTTGCTTAAAAAACACAGAAAATGAAATGACAATCTGAACAGCTTGAATGGGGGTGGGGAGGGAGCATCCTTTTCCGTCCCATTCTTTGCACTCCTCAGCTTTCCGTTAGTAAATATGCTGGAGTAACAAGGCTGAGATGTAACAAGGCTGAGGTACCTGAAGATTTTAGTGACTAACAAACTTATTTTAGTACTCTTGCAGTAACAGAGAAAGAAGAATCAGAAGATGGCTGCATACTTGGTATGCATTTTGGCTGAAATTGCAAAGTAGTTCCTTTTATGTGACAAATACAACCAGAACTATTGCACAGACAGAAACTGAAATTTCTTTAAACCACAGAAGATCAGCCCTTGATCCTATAGCTAGTAGCCCCACCCAGGGAAGACAGAAGCTGATTTTTAATGAATTCATGAATCCTTGTCTTTTTACAGATCATCCTCCTTTAAGACTTAATAAACACTGTGGGCTGAGAACTGTATTTTAATAAAATCGTAACAAAGGAACAAAGCAAGATTAAAAAAAAGGGAGAAAGAGGAGAAAAGCAGAACAGGCCAACTTTAAATTCTTGCTATCATATTTAAATAGCCCTACCTAGGCAGCAAATAAAGACCTGAAAACTATTTGGAGGGGGAGAAAAAAGAACTGCTTTCTTCCTCATAAAATGTAGAAAAGTCAGTTTGGATATATATATATGTATATACATACATCCATATATATACACATACCACACATCAGACCTAAAGGAAAGCATGCTAAAACACTGTACCATGAACTGACATTTGAAGTGACAGTGTCTCTGACAACTACTTTCTCCAGCAAGCATGAGCTGCATGGCACAAGTTTTGGTCCTTTTTCTGGCTGTCTCTACCTTCCAGCAACTTTAATGCAGTATTTGAAACTAAGGATGTCAAAGTTGCAAGGAAAGGGCTGTCAAAGCATCCCAGTTCAAGGATACATCCAACGTGTAACTGTATACACAATGATCCATGTTGCTGAGCAGATGGTCGGCTGTGCTTGGTTCCAGGGGGAGCTTTTTCAGGGCATCACTCACAAGTGACTTTGCTGCCGGGAATAGCAAAGTGACATAGCAAAGCTGTGGAGGTCCTGGCAGTGTGGTCCGGCCAGACCTGAGCCAGACAAAGTTTCATTCTATGGCCTGTCCAACTGAAATTTGAGATTAGTCTATCTGTTGCATTTATGGACAAAGCTACTGGACATTTAATAGCTCAGGAGAGCAATATGTGCACTGAGGTTATGGAATACAGCCTACGCTTCAGGTTTCTCTGAAGTTCCACATTACAGAGGAGAGTTTGCCTTGAGAACATTTCTCCCTTTTGACACGTCATTTCTGGGCTCTGTTTTGGTTATAGACTTTATCCAAGACTTACTAATAAGGTGGCAGCAATAGATAAAATTCAAGCCACAGGCCTGATTGTTGCCTTTGTATTGCAGATATTTCTGTCTGCAAATTGCCATCTCTCCTGATGGATCTCAAACTGTTCTCAGACTACATGACTGAAGGCTTTGGATGAATAGACGCTGATATACCTACATCCACTTACTGAATTAGCTTGCATCAATAACAGATAAGAGAGTCTATGTGCAAGAATTCTTATAAGCACAACTCTGTTAAGAGCCAAATATAATTTAAGATTCAAACACCATAATGTGCTTTTTGGTAATGAAATGGACTGACATTTTAGAGCAGTATTTACACATGAAGTCCCTGACCTTTATGTTACAGTATGCCACTGTAACATTTCCCTTTTTCAAAGCAGGAATGGACTACACTTACCTTGGCTACAGCATTTCTTGTAAATAACATGACTTACCCAGTCATTCTTAGAAAACAACCACAGGTTTTCTATTCTGGTCTGCAAAGAGCTATAGACTGAGCAAATACTTGGTTTGAAATCTCTTTCAGCTCGGCACATGGAACAACAAATGAACTCTAACAGGCTTACCGGGCAATAGCTCTGATGAAGTCCAGAGATACAGTACATTTGTATCGTGGTCCATCCAGCTGGTCATTCTGGCCAACCATGGATAACAGCTGCAGTGTCACAAGAGACGTGATCTATGGACAAGAGACATTAGCAATGTTAGTCATTTTTGTTAACATGAATAGCTGTGGCAAATTTATTTGGGTTTTTTTTGGGGGGGGTTTTTTGGGTTTTTTTGTTTGTTTGGTTGGTTGGTTTTGTTTCGTTTTTTTACATTTGGCATAACTCCGATTTGTCTAGAAAGTCGCTCCTACTTGCACATTGTTCACTTCCACATAGCTCTGCAGCTAGAAAACCCAGGAATGTATATACATCTTGCCATTACATTTTCAGCACTAGCAGTGATAGACACAGGTTAAACCCTTCATCCTTCGTATCAGAAGTTATCCTGAAGTTTTGATCAGAGTAGGAATAGTAGGCATGAGCTGAGCATTTTCCAAATCTCTACCTGACAATCAGGAGAGACTAGGATCTTCTTTCCCTTGTCCCTGAAGATCACCTTTTGAACTTTCCCACTCAAAGATGGATACTCCTGTGCCAGATCATATCACATTTTGAACAGATGGATGTATCACTCTACTCCAGATAAAAAGGAAAAGAAAAGGCTGGAAGATTGAATGCTTAAAATGAGCAGGGCCTGAGTTGAGAGAAATTTGCCTACAAACACACACACAGTGTCTTGACAGAACCATTGATTATTTAACTAAAATAGCAGTGTACCAGCAAACTTTTTCACTTTGCTCCTCCAGTGATGGCTCTGGTACCACTGCCATGCAGTCGTGGGGTGTCACCACTGAAAATAGCCAGCCCGTTCTGAACTGTGGTGATTCCACTGTCTCCCTATCTCCTCCCAGATATCAGGGAAAGAAAGAGGTAAAAGCAGAAAAGAAAAATTTCCCCTGATCTTTGCAATAGATACCACTGACAATTCAGGGCAATGAGGTTACATTCGGTGACAAACTGGTATCTGGCCACAGGTTTCAGTTTCAAAAAACCAGCCAACCATTACCTTAGTTGAGTAATGATAATAGGAATTTCTAAAGAATAAATGCATCAGGAAAGAAAGTGTCAGTTCAAATGTTCAAGGAAGCACATTGCTATAAAAAGTATCAACAAGTTCTTACCAGTATCAATAAAAATAATGCTAACTCAGTAATAACCCCACTCTTCTGCTCGAAGTACGCTTGGTTTTCAAATTTGTGACAGTGGTTGCAGAAGGTAGGAATAATATAATAGAAAAATTGACACCTACCTGTGGAGAAATGAAAAAAATGTGGTACTCAAGAATGAGGCAATTTTTTTAACAGCCTCCACTTAACTTTCTTTCTTATGGCATGAGACAACAATAGTCTGGATGCCAAAATTCTGCAAAGTCTTTGGAGTTTGTTTAAGGAATGCTGGTCTACATATAGTCACAAAGACAAATTCCATTTACTTAATTCATATTTATAAATTACATGATTTATCACATTTTAGCATTGACAAAATTTAAGAAAATTCAACTCAGTATACAGAAAATGGCTCAAACTCCAGTTCATGAATCACTTTGCACATATAACTGAATTGGGATAAACATCAAATTTGTTAGGTTTTATATTCCTAAAATGCTCATGAGAGTACATTTTTCTCCATTCTTCATTCAACAAAGTCCATATTCATTATGGAGGAATCTGCTGTAACAATTGCACCCAGGTGCATCAATACTGGCAAATCACTTGTGTACTACACACTTGCAGTTGGTCTCCATTCAGAAATCACCAGTGAAGGAATAGCAGGAGGGTTCCTAAAGTTCCTTATGACCACAGAAAGTCTGCACTGTCTGGAGTCAGACCCATCTCAGTTTTATGTGGGATATAAAAGTGACCTTGCTGCTGCATTACAAATGCTTCAGCAATACTTCAACAAACTGTTTATTTTCTTTACCGACTAGCACCAAATGCTCTGTGAGTAACATGAGGTCAGCAATGTAAAACTTCTCACCAAAGGATGATTCAAGATTCTGAACTAGCATCAGACTGGACACTCAGTTTCATTAACATTCTTGACTAAAGAAATTAACTCAAAGACTTGACTTACAATTTTACAAGATAAATGAAGCTGCTGATCATCAGAGTAACAAACTTACTTAGGAAACTGCAATCTTTTACTTCTTTCACAATACAAAATAAATGTCATCACAGGGAAGCAAGTGCAGAAACAGCAAGTCCTGACCCTGAGACCACTTTAAAAAACAACTGTGGAGAGAACTGCCATTTTCAATTCATGCAGGCAAGAGTTTTACCTCCAAAGAGGCTCAGTAGAGACAAAGAGAAAGAATATATACTTAAGGAGAGTAAGTAGGGAGCAGCTTTCCTATAGAGAGCTAAATGTTAGAAGCTAAAATAACTAACTTCTTAGTCTTTGGATTAGAATTTAACATGTAGTAGTTACAGATGCCTGGCCTGTACATGGAGAAAGGCAGAGATCTCCTAAGGACAAGGGGGCTGGAGCTCTGTTTGCACAGCTTTTTCAGTGGGTTCAGGGAGAATCAAAATCAGCAAGGGAGTTCAAAAAGCAATGTCTTCTTATTTTTTTCTTGCTTTATAAAATACAGCAGGAGAATTTCTGCCACAGAAATGGACAAGACACCTATTTTGTGCAATAAATTGATAGAAGAGACCAAATTCTGGTAGATGTGGAATTATTAAGTTTCTCTAATATTCTGTGCTGAACCCAGGCCCAATAAATAAAAGATGACTGTCTTCACCAAATGGTTCAGAAGTCTTCTGGGACAGAGGAGGTCCAAATCCCTTCTGACACACAAGGCTTGAGCACCTGTACTGAACATCTGACAAATAATGGGTGGGAGCAAAGGAAGGAGGAAGAAAAAGCCATGTACAGTATTAAATCAAAACCAGATCTAACCTGCACTCTAACTGCTTCTGAAGCTGAGCTATTTTGCATAAAATTGCAATCTCCCTGGACTTACCTAGGGCATTCACCTGGTAAATACAGGATACAGTGGAACAAAGTGGGTTTAAGAGAGGCAACTGCAGCATAATTTTAAAATTCACCAACATTCACATCCTGTTAACTCGTAAGTTCCACGTGCCACCTATAAATTAAGCTCTGAAAAACAATTACTATTTCAAAAGTTCAGGTACTGTAAAACTTCGGAGGCAGTGTGTTCTTAAATTAAGACACATGAAAAGTTTGAAACACAGATGGAAAAAGTATGAATGCAATGTCAAACTAATTGTACTTCTTAGATAAAAAAATATACCACTGCTTTTGAAATATTTTTTAACCTCTTTTTTAATATCTTGGGTACAGTGGCTCTATTTCATTATCACAAAAGCTTGAGAAGAAACATCTGGGAAGAACAGACTAGAAACAAGCCAGAAAAACTGTGTGGGTGATATAAGAAAGAATATTTATTGAGGATCTTTTGAACAAAAGAATTTACAGTTGGATGAAATAGTCTACAGTTATTTGTAAAACTACCAAAATTGGTGATGACTTAATACTAGCAAAAGTTAAAAATTCAATGTAATTTTCTACAGAAATAACAAGAAAATCTGAAAGAAAACCAAACTTGGTGATAAAGATGTAGAGAAACAGTTTTTACTAGTATATCTAAAAATAAGTGATGATGGAACTCACTTTGAAATGCATTTGTGTGAGAAATCATTTCAGTGTTGCTGAAATCTTGGATCCAAGGTGAGAATAATCATAAAAGCACAGCAGACAATTGTTTCCAGAAGGAAAAAAACACTCAGATTGCTTGAGGAGATTCATTGGTCAAACATGGACATTGAAACCTCTGGAACAAACAAGCAACCCACAAGCCATCCTTCAAGGCAGCTTTTTTCCTATCAGCCTGGACTAACAGATGGGCCTTGCATCATTCCCCAAGCAGACACAAAGAATGGCTTTGTGAGCACATGGCTGCGTGGAAGTGAGAAGAATTCCAGAAGCAAGGGCTGTCTGCTGAGAAAGGCCAGGCTCTTCCCAAGGATACCACAAGAAGTCAGAAAATAATCACTGAGGTGCAAAACATGAGCAGAATTAGAACCCGTGATACAGGGAAACACATGGTTAGTTTGGGTGAGCAATGACAGACTATCTAGGAAAGAGTCTGGACAAAGTGCGGGACAGATCTCAAATCCATAGGATAAAACTAAACAGAAAATTATAATGACTATTTGGGATGGAGGGGAAGCTGTTTCCTCAGAGATGTGATGGAAATCTCACCAAGTGTACATTTTAAACTGAACTGGAAAAATATTAATGAAAGGAGGAACAATTTCAAACCGGCAGAAACATACTAGATTATCTATGTGGTTTTTTTCATCTCCATGGTTTTTAATATTCAATTATCTGTCTCAAGATGTAAAATTAATTCTAACTCTTCAGTCTAGCTTACTGTCACACACAGATTCTGAACGTCAAATGTATCAAGAAATGAACAACTTTGCATATTCAGCACCATCAGACAAGGGTACTACATTCTTTCACAGTCACGAGAATGGTGCTTTGCAGCACCCATGGCTCTCAAAATCTGTGCACTTGATCAAAACCTGCCACTGCCAGCAGTCACATTTGGGCACATGGAAAAACCTCTACTATGCAACAAGGCACTTGGAACACCCCATACCATTTACAAAACACAGTTCAGTCAAACTGACTGTGCAATACTCTCCTGCAGTTAAGTTCAATGACCCTAGTACAAATTATGTGAGCAAAAAAAAAACCTGCTCAAAATTATTTCAATGAAAATTATAGCCAGAGTATGCTCAAATGTCAGCCTTGTTTAAAAAGCTCACACAAAACGATAACCATAGAACTATCCATAGAACTAATTTAAACTATATGTATTTAAGACAACAATTGACTAAAATTGTTTTTATAAAAATTTTTGAAAATAAATCAACATTTTTCTGAATACTTGTGCAAAACAATCATATTTTGAAACTCAATTACATTTTGTACAAAGCTTTTAATGCATGAAAAAAATACAACAGAAGGGACACCCCTCCAGAGTACTTAAAACTGCAGTTAAACATTCATTACAACATGCATCATGAATGTTTGCATTTGATGTCTTTCTTTGTCCCATATTAGTATGGAGTTTTTATGTTTCTGTCATGTAAGTATTGTATCATTATTTTGTGTTGAGCCTCCAGGACCCTGATTTTATTTCACTCAAGGCAAATCTATGTGATTTACAGATTTAAACAAGTGACTCCAATCACTTTTTCAAAGCTTTAATGTATCAGTGATTCAGTCACTTACTAAGACAGACAAAACTTCCTTTAGTCTCTAGAAGGCAATCCAGAAGAAATGTTTATTTACCCTCAAGTATGTGACCTTGAATCTCTTGCTGTTAAACTCATTCAGCTTGTATCATACTCACCACCAAAAGATTTTTCTGGTGTCTCTTCAGAACAGAAAAGTTTACCAAGGCATATAACACTGCATTTTACTAGAAAATTATTCTGGTTTTTTACTCTACACATCATTAGAATCCCTCTAACACAATTTTTTCTCCATTGTATAATCACTGTGTACCACCTCTGCCTTATTCTACTTGGTCTTACCATTTGAGTCCAAGCATCACAAAATGATGCTTGACAAGAAACAGTGGCAATTTCACACCCTTAATCAAGGGATAAATGTGCATATTTGGCATTTTTCCTTTCCCTCTCCTCTTTCTGCACTGTTCCACCTTCTCCTGTCTTTCAGACCACAGAACACCTTTCTGCATACCAGAAGCTGCCTTCTCTCTAAACCACTCCCCTGCAAATGGCCTCCCTTGTGGCTTTTCTCTTCTCTCAAGAGAAGCAAATGTATTTTTCTATTTCAAGAAGACACTTCCTACCCTTGCTCCATTCATATTTTAGAATAATTTCTCTTCAATTAGCAGTCTGTCTTCTAGGGTTTGTTTAGTGACTCTGACTAGCTGCAAATCTTGACTCATCAGTACAGCTTCATTTCAACTCTTCTCTGTACTTTCTCATTATCTCTACTCTTCACATCTCTTTTCCCAAAACCGCTATTTAACAAAAAACAACACCAAAACATATTGTATTTTTTCTAAAATGGAGACAGCGAATATGGATCCAGGAATCGTCACAGGAAACCAAAAAGGCAATCTTAAAAAGCAAATAAGAAATCTAGAAGGAATTATTCTTCATCCAAGGTTGTAGTTAATCTGTAACACACTTTGCCTCTGAAAAATCAGTGCAGTGGTAAAGAGTTTTGAGGAGTTTAGAAAGCCACTGGGCACATTCATGGAAGCAAATAAAACCATGGGCTGCTGAATGCCAAGAATGTCACCTCTGTGGAAAGCATTTAAGCCACAGGTAACAGGAAGCTGTAACATACACAGACTATGCTCATCCTCTGCTTTCTGGTCTTACATTTTGCCTGTTCATCTGGTATTACTTAGAAGTAGTCAGACAGTTTTACTGCCTGAGAAGTAAAACAGTGGGTAAGGCCACTTTTGGTCTGACAATGTGCCTGCTGTCATGCATTCATCAAAGACAAGGTGTATCATCTGCATCTTCTATGTCCTATCGCTTTTAACCTTCTCTTGGGCCTCTGCAAGGGCTCTCTCATTATTAATTACTTTATTCTCCCCATAATTTGCAGTCTTTATAAAAACAAATAACCCTACTTGATGAAAATCCAGCTTCCTCCACCATCTCCTGAAAACCTTCCTAATATCTCAAAAGCATTTGTACAATTAGCCTTGCCCACAAATTGTTACAGTAACATCACTTTTTAAAAGCAGTTCAATAATTTATTCGTTTGGGAACTATTATTAAAGAATCTTGCAAAGTGTTAATGAATTTGCTTTCTCTTCATTATTTTTATTCAATACAGAAATTAAGAAAAAGCTCCTTTTTTTCCTCTCTCTCAGCACATTTATTTAGCATTAATCAATTTGCCTAATAGGAAGGAAAATAAAAGGCAGTTCACAACACTCTTTGCCTCGCTCTGCTCATCAGCTTTAAAAAGAAGTATAAAAACTCTACAGAGTGATGCATAGATAAATCAGTATTTCTGAGTCAGTTCCCTCACTTTGAGGATCAATTAAAGTACTTCATAAAGGCATGAAAGGCACACTACTAGAAATTTGCTTAATGTGGTTTTTTTTTCTGAAAGGATCAAATTTTTTTCTGTACCTGAGTATTATTTGGAAATATTTTCAGAATTTTGTTAAGACCCCTGGAAGTGCTGACATGAGGTAATTTTGATATTCAAACCCAAGATTTGAATGCATCCTCAGTCTGTTGAAGATGTGCACATCTAATTTACTCCATGTCAATCAGGAAACACATAACTCTTACACAGAAAGACTATAGATACAAATTACAGACAGTTAATTTAAAAGTACTCCCTTTTCTATCTCATAATTCCAAAATCTGAGAAACCAAAGATGCTAACAGATGGTCAAAGGAACACCTGGAGAATGATGTTTACAGTTAATTTGATAATTTAAGTCACGTAGATTCACAAAGGGGACATCAGACAAAGGCTGGCTATTTTTCAAGGCACAGGTAACAGCCAACAGAAGCATCCTTCTGCCATACCTTCATTCATTTTTGCATCAGAGGTCTCAGGTTCCAGGCAGGCTTTTTTACACGCTAAGGAAAGCAACACAAAGACTGTTTTCCAGAAGCAAACCTTTGTGCAACTGACCAAGCATATAACTTCAATTCTCCAAATCTAGAAAACTTTGCCTTTTTCCCCCCTTTCATTTACTACATCTGTCCCACAATGGCAACATTTCTAGATATTGCAAGTCAAGTTCTATTAAGAACAGGAAAATAGTAATGTTAGAAATAGTACTCAGTAACTGTGATACTGATAGGACTTGATATATTTACAGAAGGCCCCTAAATTTTTAATGCTATTTCAGTAAATTATAGAACGGTGTACACAGAGTTAGCAGCCTTTTACTGCTATATGAAGAAGTTCTGTTTGTAAATACAGTTTTGTATTAAAAAATAATTCAAGCAATTAGGATTTCAAACCTATCCTGAGGATAAAAATCAGTCTTTTGTACTTGGCGAGAGCTGAAATAGTAAAACTAAAAGAGATTGCTGAGAATCAGATGTTTAGGAGTATCTCCTAAGTCTCAACTACCTTGCTTTCTTCAAGAAAAAAAAGACATTCAATGTGTGTTAACTACAGTATATTTTTGGATGATTATGGTAAGTGTTTAAAGAGTATTGATGCCAATATTATATCAAGAAACAAGATATTAAGAATTCTTTAATTAAAATAACCACTTCAGGAATATTTGACCCAAATACTTCTGAAATACAAATCTCAGGCATTTCAACCACAAGAACAGAAAAATGGTAAAATACACTGTAGTCCCAAATGGAAGTCTGCTCTGAAAAATAACAATTTAAAAATACATTGATTTTAAATCTTGAGATTGTTAAAAGAGGTCTTTAGAGACACTCCACAGTAGCATGCTGCTTCTCAACTACTCACAGGATGCACTGCAAAATGCTGCAATCAACTCCGCATTCACTGGGACTAGATAAACTCTGCAAATTGTAGTGATTCTATAATAGGAATAAATAGTAACAAAACCAAAACTAGAAACAACTTGTATCAATTGCTTAAGTGTGTAAGTACAACATATTGGTACAAAACAAAGATCTTCCCTGGCCCCGTCTGCTGCCTCTTGAAAGTACCAGCAAAGGATACTTAGGGAAGTGTGTAATAAAATTGTAAGGAAGAAAAATTTCCTGACATACTGGATCCTAGTGTTCTTAACTTCAGAGACTTCACTAATTAGGTATAAAATCGTTCACACATAGGGATCTGACCTGTTGAAACATGACATTTCATGCTTCTCTTATATTGTCAAACTTGAGCTAAAAAGAATGCTGATTTGTGATGTTAATGCACTCATCAACACATTGGAGAAGAAATTTATTATAAGGCTGCACATCAAGAGATTAGAAATAACAAAACTTCCTAGCTCTCAGCAATATATGGCAGTCATACTAGGTTTTATGCCATCCAACAGAGGAAAAGAAAAAAATCCAAACACCTGATTTACTTTTATATAAGACAGTAATTAGAATTTGATTTGGTAAGGGATGTTGGAGCCTAGATAAACCAAGAGCTACAAAGTTGTTGTACAACAAAAACTGAGAGGAACAGTTACACTTCTTTTTGGAATTCTTCCCTAACAAAATCAGGACATTTAAGTTTAATATATTCCTACACCTTTGTTTACAGCTACCCATAAGGAGAACAGACTAAACACCAAGGATGAATGTAAGTTTCAGTTCCAGGTTGGCCAACTGCCACCACGCAGCACAAGGGGAAAAGAGGACTCCAGAAAGTCACTCCATGCTGGTAGGAAATGGGTATATCTGGAATCTTCCCTCTCTGAGCTTGCCAGGAAACCAAATAGCCTCATGGAGGATATTCTACTCTTAATCAGTAAATCTACAGCATTTGGTTCCCACCAGAAAGAAGGGAAAGACCAGGATGAAGACTGTCACTCAAGAAGCCCTCTAGATGCTTGAAAACAAATAAAACAAGCCCTATTGTAATAGTGCAAGGCGATGGTTGTAACCTACAGTGAGAAGTGTTGTTTTCATTAAAGAACTGTATAAATTTAGATATGCTGAAATAGAGGCTATAAAGTCATAACATCCATTTCTAGAGAAAGCAAAGCTTTGAGCCAACCATGAATTGAAAAGTCATAAAATATTAAAAATCTAGGTTCAATGACCCATTAAATATGTTAGATGCAACTTCAAAAGCTATCTATAAATATCCTTATATCCCTTGCATAGATCTACAAAGCGGTCAAAACTACCAGTTTTCCATCTCTTATCCAGTTACACTTGGTTTTATCAGATAAAGAGCATGCAATATCACTGTGTAAATCAAAAAACTGTGTTCTTCTAACACAACACTTGTTTTTTTATGCAGTTTCTGTCACACTTTAATGCAATAGTTAAATTCTACTAGTTATGCCATATAGGACTCAGCTTTTCCAACCTGGACAAACAGTTTCTGACACGCCTGTCTGGAAAGCACATGTGTTGGGTAAAAAGCCAACCAAGGCAACCAATGAACTAATGAACCAGTGTGCTGCCACACCCACCAACAAGGCTGGTCAATGGATTAGAAAAAGGATATGTGGGAATAACTGCTACAGGGAAACATTTCTCAGTAACAGTATGCGGCCAGTTAATATTTCTCCCGCCTTTACAACATTCAAGGATAATTCTGTCTATTTAGACAGACAGAAACATTCAAAGACACAACCACTCGAGAGAGTCCTAAAAACATGTTGCTATATATACAACATGTTAGTATCTGTGTAGTTAGCAAACATGGACTATACCACTCCTACATAATTGCTAATCATTTATGGGGCAGAATCTAAAACAGTGACATGCTGCACAAGGCAATTTCCATGTCACTCAGGAGTGGAATTGGGACAGCCTGTGGTGACATCACCTGTGACTACAGTAACTTCTGGGGCAAAACACTTCAAGGATCTTGGCAAGGGCTTCCCAGAATCAAGGAAACCCAAGAGAGAGTTGAGAGATCCAGCAGGACCTGGCAGCTCTTGTGAGGGAGGCTGACATGTGGAGCCCATGTCAGCAGAGCACCTGAGGGAGATGTGAAGAGCTCTAGGGAACATGAGTGACCAGCAGCACACTGAAAAGGGCAGCAAACAGAACAGATAGGGTGTGGCACAGCAGGAGATGGCAGGGCAGTTTGTACAGCATTTCTTGTAGGCAGATGTGTTGGAGTGCAGCCACCTTGCTGACTGCTGAGTCTCATGGGGACCTCTTCACTCTCTACAAGTGCAGAAAGGAGTTTGAAGCCATGTGGGGATTGGCCTCTTCTCCAAAGCAGCCAGGGAGAGGACAAGAGGAATTAGCCTCATGTTGCACCAGGGGGAGGTTCAGGTTGGACATCAGGAAGATTTTCTTCATTGAAAAGGTGGTCAGCTATTGGCACAGGCTGGCCAGGGAGGTGTTTGAGTCAGCAGCCCTGGAAGTGTTCAAGAAATGACTGCACACGGCACTTAGTGCTATGGTTGAGTTGTCGTGATGATGTTCAAAGCTTGGACTTGATGAGCTTGGAGATCTTTCTCAAGTATAATGATTTAATGAAAAGCATAAAAAAAACCTCCACAAGGTATCCTATGTTAGTTTCAGTGGAATATAGTGTAGTCAAGGAACAATTTGTCATGTTTCCATCACTAATGAACTTAATTTTCTTTTTGCAGTTGATAGTTGTGACAGCCACTCTATTTTGTGAATAATCATTGTATCAAGACTTTTCAATAATATTCAGTAATTATAAACCTGGACATTTTGAATATTAAAATTAAATCACTTTAAAATGTCTTAATACCCCAAAAGTACTATACTGATCACCAAACTGAAAAATCCATACAAGAGATCAATAGAAAGGTGTGGAAAAACAGGACAGAATCAAGCAAGCAATTAAGTCTTTTGATCTCAAAGATTAAAAAGTCACATTAAAATCCCTACTGTAGTGAGAAAATACAGGAGAAAAACAAAACTGAACAAAGAGAAGCTGTTATGATTGGCAAAGACTCTATTAGGTTCTGATGAAAAGCTACTTGTCATTCCAATCAACTGTTATATCCAAATATTTTCCCAGCCTTTCCAAGCCCTTCTCATAAGCTTTACATAATGGGCAAGTTGCTCCCATGTTTATCTTATGGAATCTCTTCAGTAAGCAGAAACAGAAATATTGCTCAAGGATCTTTTAAAATGTCCATTGCAGATTCTACATGGTAGTCAGTAAATGTTAAAAAACCACCCTATCAAAGAACCAGCTGGTCAGGAAATGGTGCTATCAGTCTGCTATTCCTCACTAAGAGATGCGCAAGCAGCAGAGACCAAAATATTCTGTAGAGAATGCTCTGGTTCTAAACACTCACCCTGGGTGCCTGCCCCTCTGCCACTGAAGACTCAGACCCACTTTTTAAGAAATTCTCAACACATCTTGTCCAAGGTGATGCAGTAATACAGGCAAGGTGTCACTGCCAGGACCTGGTTATTGGATCAAGACATACAGACCATTCCTCTGCTGCTGGGCAGTCTGCATCTGCCTGATGGTTGAGTTCAATTTTATAACCAGATCTTGCACATCTTGTCCTGCAGAAGCACTACATACTGTTAAAAGCTGACTAATTTTATCTGGAAAGTGCATCAAAACTTCATCATCTCAAGAAAATTTTAAGACACAATTCTGCACTTAAAAATACAGAAAAAGAAAAGGTTCCATACAAAGACTTTTCTGACTAAAACTGTTCTTTTATTTTATAACAGAGAAATTGTGCAATATAAATGTTACCATGGTAACAACTCACTTTATTGAACAAGAGAGAAAATAATTATCCCAAACCTGCATATCATGCAAGCACATGCAGTAAATTTAGTGCTGCCCTTTTTTCCCCTCACTATTTTTCTTCTTGCAAAGAGAAATAGATTTTGAATTTATACCTTATAGCAAGCCTGGCACCGTTTCGCCTGTCCCTCCCACTTCTTTGTATATTTTACACCTCTTGAGTGCATGATGTGAAGGACCCAGTTACTTAGAAAAAGAAAAAGGGATTAATGAATCAGAAATGCTCTTCCCCCTCCTGAGTGAAGTACAGAAGACTCCTATGTAAATGCTTCACGCATTTAAAAAAAATGAAGCCCTAAGGCAAGCACAGCACATGCTTAGTATTCACTCAGTATACTTAAACAGGAACCCTGAGTTTATAGAAAACCAAAAGTTATTCCTCTCCAAACATAAATTAAACATGATTTTACTGTTCTGTCCAATATTTCTTGTACTATTGTTTTTGTAAACATATATTTTATATACAAGGGACAGCAATATTTTCAGAAGAACTGCGTGAATTTAGCCATACAAATCCAATTAATCTCAATAGAACTTGTATGGCTAAATCCCTGTGCTCAGCTTTGACATTTTAGAAGCAGTGGGGGAGGTTTTTCAAGGAGTGAATATGTATTATACAAAACTTAAGTTTTCTCAGAAATAAAATACCATGTAGATATTTAGAGATATCAACAAACATGTGATTCTGTCAAGAAAATCACATTCTTAGGAAAGCAGGCAAGGATTTCCACAAAACTCTTATTTTACAAAAAATAACAGCATTATCCTGCAGCCTATGAGATAAAGCTAATCACATGTACATATTAGTTGGATAAATTATTCTTATTTTACCTCCAGTTCTGAGCTTTTTACTTCATTTGCAGTGCATCTGTCTCTCTCATATGAAATGTTAAAGAATGAATTTAATCTAGTGTTCACAGTTGGAGGATGCGTTTGGGATGCATAAAACTCATGTTTTTAAAAGATCACTTTAAAGAAATGACTTAGAAGTGCTGTTTAGAATGATGATTTTTGTCACCACCTTCCTCCCTTTTTTTTGGTTTATTTACAGTGCTAAACAACTGAGAGAGTTTAAGTGTACAAACAAAACCACACACAACCAATTTCAGCAATAAAGAATACTGCTAATTTTGGCTCTCTCTTAGAAGATATCTTCAGGTACTAGAAAGAATTTATGTGTGTACACATTAATGCACACAAACAATACAGGCTGTGCAAAACCTTAAATCACTAAGCTGTCTTCTTCATGGAACTGAAACTCTCCAAATCATCCAAATATAATTTGGTAGAGAATTCTTTCTTAAACATAGGCTGCAATGGTACATTCTTCATAAATACATACCTATTCCACTGAGTACATTTAATACCTCCCATTGAAGCTCTAACATAAAAGTATAATATATAAAATATAAAAATAT
>VXBR01000306.1:454831-517286 GCA_013400215.1 Cisticola juncidis | reverse complement strand
TATAAAAATGTAATTCCAGTAGCTGAATTCAGTAGTTGTTGAATGGTAAAACTTACCATTTCATATAAAGAAGGCTGCTCTTAGGTGCCTTCTCCCTTCCCCTAAAGCCCTCAGCAATCAGTACCAAGATTTTCCTAAAGCACATACTACTAAAGATGCATGTTTCCAATACAGCAGTTGAACAGTTAAATCCAAAGCGTTTTACAACTGCAGAAGTGATAATGTCTCCTTTAACAATAATTTAGATTTTGCATTTGCCAGTAGTTTTTGTATGGAAACCTTTTTTCCAGTTCAAATATAAATCATACAGATGCAGTGGAGACATTTTTGCTTGTTTTTGTTAAAGAAGAAAAAGTGACCATTTTGGAATTAGTTGGACATATATTTAACAAGCCACTAAAGAATTAGGACAAATTCATCCAACATAAGCCATCATGCTGCTGTTTATTCTTCCTGTATATGAACTGGTTAGCTAATTGCTCACAGGAAGCCTTAGCCCACATGCTAGTTGAAAAGTTTTACTTAAAGCTTGTTGTATTTCAGAGTAATAATGATCATTGCAGTACTGTATCCTCAAATCACGTTTTGCCTGAAGTGCATGATGAAGCTACTACGTCATGAAAAACTACAGCCGCTAAAGACAGAAACATTGCTAAATGCTTCTGCTAAACATTGCTAAAGCAACGTTTTTCTGTAATGGTGTGCTCTGAAAGCCTTATGACTGGACTTGAAACAAGTTCATAATATGAACAGCATGTTACAAAAAATATACATTATCAATTGAAACAGTATCTGACGTAAGACTCTCTGGCCAGAAGCCCTCAGAGCCCTCCTTGAATCTTGTTTTATTAAAAAGCTGTGTATTCAGTGTAGAGGTTCAGTATTTTAAAAATGTTTAGCTTAATTAAACATGTGATAAAATCTTTAATCTTTAATACACTAAAACATGAAATTTCTTCATGAGAAAGACTTCTATTCATAAGCCTTTCCCAATGTAAAACATTTAAACACCTTCTGATCATGGCCCTTACAACCTCAGCTTTTCCATCTCCCTCACAACTCAGAATCACAGAATGTTTAAGGCGGAAGGGATCTCTGGAGGTCATCAGATCCAACCTCCTGCTCAAGCAGGAGCATCTCGAGCAGGCTGCCCAGAACCATCTCCAGATAGCTTTTGAGTAGCTCTGAGGATGGACATTTTACCACCATTCTGGGCAACCAGCACTCAAGTCACCCTCACAGTAAGAAAGCATTTCCTGTGTTTCAGTTTGTGCCTATTGCCTTGGAGTAGAGTAGCAGCTCCTTGCTGTGGCTCATTATAACCCCTTATCCTCTACATGCCTCCTGCTCCTCCACCTCTCAGCCTTAGATGCTCCACACCCTGTTCCTGGGTCTTGGTTAGGTCCTAAGGATCATCACACTCAAACATATTGAGCACTTGGGTAGGGCAGCCTTAACAGGGCTCTCCTCAACTACCCCTGCTGCAGACAAAACAGTGTTTGGATGTGGAGAAATGTGTAACTCAGAAACAAAACACTGACACATTTATGTTTATGACAATTGTGTTTCTTAGTGGATTATTTTTTTGCGTTTGTCCTGTTTCTTGAGATATAACCCAAGTCCTTCTCCAAAATAAATTAGAAAATCCAGAAAATTGAAACAATCCTGAGTTTCCCAAGCAGCCTCTTCTGACCAAACCATCTTGTTGGTCTTTAATAACAGTAGCTCATTAAAGAAACCGTGGATAAAAAAAAGTCAGTAGCCATAAATGTGTTCAGGACCACTTCCTTCACAAATAAACTGTTAAACATTAATTCAGAAACATAATTTCCATTCGGTTGACTAACAGAATGATACCTTACTGTAAGAATTTTCAGAGGTTATTTTTATCATCATTATCTAAGCTCAGGATTCAATTTTTAGTTTCCAAATGCTTATTTTCTTCCAAGTGACAAGACACTCCAACTCCTGCCTGAGTGCAAGCCACATAAAAAACTGTGTCCCCCTGCTTTGAGGCTGGCTCATCACCAGCCAGTGCCTGAGTTACAGTTCCTATAGAATGCAGCCTATTCAAAACAGCATGATTAATTTAGCTAAAAAAGAAAACCACAAGCAGAGAGAAATGGATTAAATAACAACAAAACCCTACATACATATGGGCTTATATGAGACTTGCCTTGTTAACATTCCCCTTTTTTCAGCCAGAGGGTGAAGCAGTTGCTGGTACTGCCCAAGTGCAACTGCTGCCTCTGACACTATAACCTGAATCCTTCCCCCTCTCCAATACAACCCAAGGCTGAATTCAGGTATTGTTCCTGCTGTTACAAAGCAACTGAAAGAAAGCCACTGCCAGGTTCCCAGAAAGCTGAGGAAAAGTTTAACTGCATTTAACCCTTTGGGCTCCCTGGAACCAGCCACACAACATCCTCAGGGACCTACACAGAATCCACAGTTCCCGTGTTCCTTGTGGCCATTAAAAGCTGCTCTTGAGAATGCCACAGATGACACAGGCAAAATAGCAGGGAAATGGTGCTACAAACCCAAAGTGCTTAATTTTCTTCAGTGTGATCAGGTGTTACATTCTCCTGTAAAGATCTAATGGGAGGACCAGAAATGTCAAAATTATATAAACATCTGTTCACTTTCTGTTTTTCCCTCCAGCAAATAAATGCATTCAGCTTTACAAGTTTGTTCCCTGGGTTCTCTGTAAGTGTTGAATCCAATATGGTACTGAACTGATGAGAAGGCTGCTGTGCCCAAAAATACACCATCAATTAATTTATATGACAATTATTCACAATAAATGCACATTGCTATCTGTTTTATGCCCTGAATGGGAAGTAAAGGTACCAGTATATATAATGTAATGTTTATGGATGCCCAACGTGCCACAGCTGCAACTTGATATTTAGAGCCAACAAAGGAAAACTGGAACAATGAGAGAAAAACATCTCAAAAGCTAATGAAAATGACTGGCAAATACTATTTAACCAAGAGGTTAGACTTACATTTGGAAGAGAAAGATTAATGACTTACACTGGGTCCACTAAATATCTTACATACCCAAAGATTCCAGTGACATATGAAATTATCACTGAAGTCAGCTACTCAGTAAAGAAGCAGTCCAGATACCAAGATTAATCACAGCTGCTTTTTTATCCAAAGTATTTAGTCTGACACTTTAAATTCAACAAAAAATTAAAGAACTTCAGAAAAAGATGGCCTTTTTCAATACAGATGGATACTCAAAGGTTTGCTTGCCTTCTACATTTTAAGACTAAGTTATATATACACATTATTTATTAGGTGTTGTCACTTGATATCACATTCTCTTTCCTTGAACTTCTGTTGTTATTACAAAATAACTAAGTCAATACCTGCACATCTTTTCAAGCTGGAAAGTATCATTTTGATATTTTGATGAAGCTAAACTTCCAGTATTTATCCAGAACAGCCTTCATTTGTTTTAACATCATGATAAAACAAATAAACATAAACCAAACAAACAACAAAACCCTCAACATCAACAACAAAAAACCCTGCAAAAATTAAAAAAACAGGCAAACTTTCATGCCTATTTAAATTCCTGCTGGTTCCTTTTAGAACGTATTAGGATTTAACATCAAAACGAACAGCTTTTTTCTTACTACCTAACCTAATCCAGTTAAAAGTATTATGAAGATGACAGTGATTGACAGTTATATGATGACACACTTGACACACATCACATCTGCCAATACTTACTTTTTTTCCTCATTCATGCAGGTTGTGGGGTTTTTATTCCCCAAAAGAATTTAGTATTTATTAGGTCAACATTTCCTAATTCAACGTGCATGAAAAATTATTTAACTAGCTTTTTAACATTTGACTGTAAAATAAGAGTTAATAATTTTTTTAAAAAATTAAACTGCTCTTTGTCAGTACTTTTATTCATATGAAAATGACCTTAAACAAACCTATCATCTGATGCAATAGATACTCTATATGGATTGCACTTTTATAGGTAACACAGATAAGAGTATTGTTCTGCTCATGAGGCAGAGGGAGTTAAATCATGAAATATTCAGTTTTAATTAAGATTACTGTATCAAAGGCAAGGCTTAATGCAGAATTCAAGTAAGGATCAAGGTTAATGCCTATTCTAAAGCAAATTTACATAAATTATGCTTCAGTAGTATACCATGAATCTTATTTTGATAATTTATACCATGTGAGACCATAGAAATTAGAGATGGAAAATATCTATTAAGTCATCTTCACTCTCCTCTCACCAATGCAAAATTCTTTTTCCTTCTTTCAAGTTTATATCAGAATGCTTTGTCTACTGTCATTTGCAATAGCTCAAGCAGTGGGGCATTGCACTAAAATTTCAGGAGAGACTCACACACTTTAGCATGTCCAAAAGAAGAGGTTTTTTTAATAGTATTCAAAGCTAAGATTCCCCTCATCTTATTTCATTACTCCTACTTAGACCTTTTTTGAACTCTTCTAAATGAATCCTTTCTTGGCACTTGAAGACTATAAATACCTTCAGACATTTTCATCATCCCCTGGTAGTTATTTAGCCAAATTAGCGTAGGGATCATCTCTCTTCATCTGAACATCACCAAGCACATAGATAGCTATAAGTAATAATTACACGTGTTCATTTCCTTTAATCTTTTTTCACAAGTCATTCCCTTCTAGCCTTTAATTTTTGCCAGTCTTCATGCCTACATCTTCTTTTAAGTATTACTGCTTTGCAATTATTTTCCATTCTTGGAACAGCTTTATTTCAGGTCATATCCACTTATGCATGCCAGCTTGCATTTACCACTTTATCTTGACTTTTCACTGATGTGTGTAGGTTTTTGTGTTTGTTTTTTTTTTTTTTTTTCCTTTTGTTTGTTTTAATAAAACATCAGACTCAAATCTCTTCTCCATTCATGTCAAACCACAGAAAAAAATGAAATTACCTGCACTAGAAAACAGCTTTTCTGCTTATTAAAAATACAATATAAGTGCCTAATAAATTGTTTACATTACCCATTTTTATGTTTAGGTCTTTTTCCAGGTTTTAGGCACCATCTATTTTGGGCAATCAGTCTGAAATACCTTTGGGTTTTGGAGTACAGATAATTAACCTTTTTTCTTTACATTTGTCTTTTTTAGTATCTGCGTAAATACTTTCATTCACAAGAAAGTTACATGAGGACTTCAGGCATTACTTTTTATCTCCTGTCATATTGATGACTCCCTCTCCTGGTTTGCTACCTTTCTTCCTCATCACTCCAACACACTTAGCTATCCCCTGTGCCCCAGCACAATGTAAAGTTACAAAAGCTTCACCTGAGCCAGATGGAGACCGCAAATTGGACAAGAGTCTCAAGCTCACTCTAGGGAATTCCAGATGCTGAGCAGAATTAAAATTTGGACTATTTTTGATATGGGAGAGGAGAAGATGATATTGGTTTGAATGTTAATCTAATAATGGAGAAAAGCAGATTTCTTTACTGCTAAGGAGATTCTGTCACGCCAAATCTCCACCTGTACCTTTTATTTCTCACAGTCATTACGAGATGGTCCAGTTCTGGTCACAACTGCATGGAGAACATGTTAAATAAACTGGTCAAATACCATTCTACAAGCTAGTCCCACAAAATGCCTAATTCAAGGTTAAAACCGGCAAGGTCTCAATGATTTGTCTAGGAGGGAAGGAAAGAGGCAAGCTGAGGACATGATGACCAGCAGACCAGCAACAGCTCCAGGCACCGAGTGCTCCCTGCTAGCCATCCTTACCCCTTCACTACTTCTACTGGAAGCCCATCACACCTTAGAGCAGAAGTTGTTAATTTAAACACAAAGCTTCTCTATGTCAAAAGCTCATTTGTAAGAGCTAAGTACTAGGGTGAACAGCAAGTCTCTGTCACTATTAACTAAGAATCAGCCAGCTCAAAACAAAAGGTAGATTTTTCAGGATATAATTAAAAAGCAATCTAGAAATTTTGTGTCACTGATGCTGCTATACCTGTTCAGTGAATCAGAACAGATTATTTCAGAGTCCCAGTCTTCTCGACTGTCAGTCTAGCATCTTTCACAAGCACTAAAGTCACACAAATTATTAAAAAGCTTTTCTCTACACCATCAGTGTCATACATCCATTAGAGGCCATTCCACACTAGAAGATATCTGTTGCAAAAAGTCTTCCTAGGCCATATGCTAGTAATAAATAAAAAAGGCTGGAAAAGATCATTTTATAACAACAATCTTCAGTTTTCTTCTCATGTCTATGTGGTAATCTCTTGAGTCAATCTGTTTACTGTCTCTATCTACTACACCAGGGTTTTTTATGTACACAATTCATTACTTTCGCTTTTGACATTGTCTTTCATGTTTCTTGCCCCGACATCTAGAACATGGAACACCCACCAGTTCATTTTATGTAGGTCACAGATGGTCAACAACATATTCAACACTCTTCAATTATTAAAATAGATCAACCTGGTTCTTCACATTCTCTAGCTATGCCTTTCAAAAAATATCCCATCTACCACGTCTCCTATATTTTTTTGAACTCACTACTAACCAGAGTCTGAATTAATAACTTTTCAGAAGACATAGATATATTGCTTGTATATTCTGTTTCCATAGTGGAATGTTTTAGAATGTTCACAATAGGATGATGAAGCTCCCACAGTTCATTTATATTCTGTTTTATGAAAGGTGAACAGGCAGAAAAAAAAAAAAGTATGCAAAAACATGCACACAGAAAGATATCTCTTAATATTCTATGAGATCTGCTATGGAGACTAGAATCAGATCCTGTTAGAAATGGCAACATATAAAATTTAATCACATTCAGAAATAACTATTAATTAGAAAATAACCTAAAAAGAGCTTGAAAGTACAGAATTTTTGAAACTGAGATTTTTGTCTATTTGGGGTTTGGTTTTGCTTTGAATTTTTGTTCATATTTGTTTTCTCTTTTTTTTAAACACCTTTCTCTACACAGCAGGGTAATGAATGTTCATTGGAATGAAGTTAAAGTTGCACCATCACATGTTAGCAAAACACACGTACAGATCAGCATCTGCTCACCTAGAACTAGATCTGTCTTCAAATATTTCAATTTTACTTCCAGTTAAACTGTGCCCAAAAATCCACACTGAATCTCAGTAATATTTTTTAAATTTTACCTTGGAAAAACTACTTGAAATTTTAACAACTTTTGAGTCTTTCATTTTTTTGGTCAATCTTCTATGACTTCTATGACTTGCAGAGGTTATACCTAATCTAGGTTAACCCCTAAAATGGGGTTCCTTTTTATTTCATATTTCACAAAACAAAGGTAGAAGATCCTTTCTTGACATATTCGGCATTTTCACATCAAAAAACATCACTTTCAGAACATTTTCCACAAAACACTGAGCTAGTCTATAGCTGCTGTAACTGAAATACAGTTAAAAGCTGTATGGTTCAGACTGTAAGTTCAAGGATGTAAAATGACAGGTCATCATCACAGAAATGTGCAAAATAAGTTTTTATCAGAAAGAGACAGTATTTCAGCACCCTGTCCTTAGGAATAAGTCAAAAGCAGTCCAGCAAAAAAGGCATGAGAAGGCCAACACCATCTTGCCAGCCATGCAATGCAACCCTGAGCATGCTCATCCCAAGTGCTCACTGCAGTGACAGCCAAACTTTATCTGCAGGAGGAATGAGTGGGAAGGTTACAAATCAACCACTGCCCCAGTCTGCAAACATTTTGACAAGGAATATGACACCCAAGCAGGGATACTTGATGGTGGTTTTTCTATCTGTTTCACAAGAAACTCAGAATAATTACTGAGAAAACAATTCTTAGTCCTTCAGGATACAATAGCTTTACGTAGCTGTAATGTAAATGTTTGCATCTGAGGCTGTCTTAATTCCCTTTCTACAGGCTGGAGAAGTCAGTGCATCAGGACAAGATTCATTAAAATCTAGAGCAGATTTTCATTAACAGAGTGGGTTTAGATGCTCATGTCTACATCAGGATGCATGCCTTTCTCTCCATTAACTAGAAAAGCACACTAACTACCTCAGATGTACTTTTACTGCTCAGACACATCCATAGGTAGAACCATTCTCACCTAAAATAATCACATTATTTCCAGTATTGTCCACCCTCCTCCATTTAATGTGAGAAATTAAATCATACAGCAGTAAGGACAGAAACTTTTTGCAGCACCTATGCAACTTCAGATATACAGCACCATTTTCAGCCATAATAATCATCATTGTCATCATTATAGCAGCTTTTCCAAGCTTAAGCTACAGTAGGATTTGTGTCACCTTGTTTTGTCATTCTCCATATTTAAAATGAACAATAATTGCAAAATTCACTAAGAATATAAACTTCCCATAAATGAGATTTACTCACACCCTGCTATCAATTTTCCACATTGCTCCCCCCAAATATTTTCCAGTTTTCATTTCATTTCATTTCATAGATGGAGAAGAGAGATTATGTAAATTCCTAACTATTCCTCATCTAACAAGAGGCATTCTTTTGTGAACAAGCTTCATATTTTGAAATCCTCTCTTTCAATGCAGCTGCTCCTTTTGTCCAAGATACTGTGGCAAGCCCCACTATCTGCTATCAAATGAACACAGCCAGCAGCAGAGGGTCTTTGGGGGAGGAGGGGTGTCAAGCACAAAGTCAGCAGCTAGAACTGACTGCAGCTGGCAGGGCAGAAACAGTAGAAGCATTCCCCAAAGTGATCCAACATACTCTTTAATGTACCACTTTGCTGCCTTATGCTCTAACATTGTTCATGGGCACAGTTTCAGTACTTTTCAACCTCGTAAAAAATGGAAGGTACAGATATAATGCTACAAATTTATTTCATGTGATACAGCAAAATCATTTGTATTGAATTGACAGGTAAGGTATAAATACCTAAGGAGAAGGAAGGAATACCAACCTGTAGGAAGGGAGATATAAGAGTGCATTAGGCAGGGACAGGAGGACAACCTGGACTATATAACAACCAGTCCAAGGAGCACATAAGTAAAAAGAGTATAACATTATAGCCAAACCTTCAATCAGTGATTCTGAACTATTTTTCTTGCCACTACTGAAACTGCAATTGCATTCATTACCGTACATGCAGGGGAGTAAAAGATATTAAATAAGCAAAGGATTGTCAAGTGAAGATCTTGACAGGGTATCTGTGTCCCTACAACTCACTGAAGTCAACACCAAGGAGCTGTAAAGCTGCTCTGGCTGAAAGACAATGACAGCAAAAAGCACAGCAGGTAAAACTGGCCTTTAGTAGCCTTCCAGCAGGAACTAGACTTTAGTTCTAGTTACCAGGGCTGTGAAGAAACAGGGCACGCAACACAGCTATTTAACCTCAAGAACTAGTTCCAGTTTTGAAATTGTATTTCAATTAACCAGATTCCACATAAATACTCAACAAAGAGATGGTTCTTTGTCCCAAACAGGTCATACTCCAAATGGTGAGAGAACAGCCAAATTACTTCTAAGAAAGACAGAATTTAAAAGGAGTATTAATGTCACCTGGGGGCTTGAAAGGTTCTTTTTAGTCTTTAATCATATCCTTCTAGGCATATCAGCTTAAAACAAGAGATTTGAGAGGGAACTAATGAATTCTATCTTAATGCTCTAATTTGCTTTATCTCAGTATTGTGTTCTATCTTATTTCCATGTATAGCTGGTGATTCTGGAGCAGACTTTCTGCATACACTAAATGGTTAAAGCAAAATGATTAAAAAACTTATACAGGCTGTTTTTAGATATATGTTATCAAGAGAGGTTGTGCAGTACTTGCTTAATTAATCTTTGCTGTCTTAACACATGAACCAGATGTACTATTATGTTCTTTGTTCTTCCCTAAAGAGGGGATGAGCTGATTATTTATCTCCAAACAATAGGAGTTCATGTACCACAGTGAAGAATTTTTTTTAATTGGGGAGGCAATCACTAACAAGCTTCAGCTGCAACTGCTTGATGTAAACACAGCACAAATTTGTTCCTGGAGTATTAAATGATGTTCCTCCAGTAAGTACATGAAACCAATTTCTAAATAAGTGTGTAAAGAAAGGGATGGAAGGGACAGAGTTTGGAAGGAGGAAAACTCTGTTTCGTCTTTCATGTATTCATATTTACTTCTTTGATACACTAACACATTTTCATAGATAAGTTAAGATTTGAAGCTTCAAATACTGTTTATAAATAACGTGCCGAGAGAACAGAAGTTAAAGAAACTGTTGGTTGATACAACACATTCCCTATGCTATATAGAATGCAATCTAAGACGTGGAAGGCACAAGGGAATATATAACATTATGTTCACAGGGCCACAAGAATACTTTGTGAAAGTTATTAACAGATGCACAGAGTATATAAACTCTTCATCACGACATAGCAAATTTACATACTTACCTCAATCACAATTTCTACTGGATCATATACTGAAAAGTAAAAATTTACCATAAATTAATTTTACAAAGCCTTAAACATAGCTACTTCCTGGTCAGCCAATTCTTAGGGACATGCTACACAAATAAAAAAACTAAGATCAAAAAGCCAGGAAGTTTAGAAATTACTAAACTGTCCCAGATAAGATATTTAGGAATTAACTTTATCTTCCTTATAAACTTCATCTCATCTGAAGTCCTCACTACCACTTCCCTCTCAATAGTTTTTCCCCTGTCATAACCAAAATTTCTTCCACAAAACTAGTTTTCAATAATTCACAACGATTTGTCATCTTAAATACACTGTTTTTAAGACATAGAGCAAGTGCCAAGCTGGGACCTATTACTATAGGCTCTTCACAGAAATAAGGTAAGTTTCCTACTTTAAATTACTGTAAAGAAAGAACGCAAATAGAATAAAACAGAATTTGATTAAGCAAGACTCCTAAGAAATTGTAAAACTGTATTATAAATATACTTCCAAAAATAAGAATAAGATCAAATTAGGTCAAACAACATAATATAGGTAAACACTCTTAGTTTTCCTAAAAGATCTTTTCTGCATCTATTAAAATTAGAAGGAATCAAGCATATCAGTCTCTTCACAGTTTTAATTAGAAAGTACTACTTTAAATAATAATACTTTTATTTTTATTTACAACTATACTTAGAGCTGAAAAATAATAGAGTCAGCTATTTGGTTAAAAGTAATGTTTTCTTCTTTCTTTTTGCTTAACAGCAGGCTTCTCAAGCTGCCATAGTCAGTGCTAAAGTGCTAACTATGTCACCATGCTGTGCATCACATTAAGTTCCCATTTCAGCTCATGAATTTCTGCCAGATTAGTCCAGTAACCAATAAGAGAAAATGAGAAAATCGGAGTTATTTATTACCTCTTATCACCATCTTCCCAAACTTACAGAAAATTAGAGTACTGAGATCAATACAATTCAGCACAATGAGATCAATAGATTACTACACTTCCTAAGCCATATGCAGATCCAGGAAAATAAGGTGTGTCAGATGCATACTATACCTATAAAACAATACAGGATTAAAACCAGTTAGGATCAAATACAACAGTAATAATAAAAAATCTAAAAAACCCTTAACAGCTACAAATTGACAACTGCTAAAAAAGAAGTTCTAACAATACAAAAATAATCTTTTAGCTATGGGCAACCATGAAGCCATGGGATCAAAAGGTTGTACTACAAACCCATTTGGACAATAAACATGCAGGGATATACAGATTACATATGAATGCTGTGTGAGATATATGACATTATAGAAGACTAACAGATAGTCTATGCTGGCAAGATGTGTCTTATGAATCTTCACTACACACTGAAAGAGGAGGGGAAGCTTATTTTGACCAGTAATGAGAATGAGATAAGCCAAATCTATGGTTTATATTTGTTCATTCCTGTCATTGGGAAGCTCTAAAGATCTTCTAATTAACGGATAGAGAGGTATAACTCTCTCTATATAATTTATTCTATAATACCTTTAGAACTATATATAATTCTAAATAGTTCTCATAAAGAATAGAAAATTAAAAATAAGCTTTTAAGATCTTTTTCCATAGGGTTCAATTTTTTTTGTAAAAGTAAATGCTTCCCCCTGCATGGAATTACAGCAGGATCATTCCAGAGATGACAACTCCTGTGGTCAGAATGGATTAAGCTGTGCAATTTTATGTATCTTCCTCTGAAGCAAGAAGACAGTGAAATGCAGTCATTTTTAGGTTAAATCAATAGGACAGAAGCAGAGGCTGATGACATCCTCTCTTGTAATTTTAGAACTCAAGAAGTGATAAAAATAGGGAAATACATGAGAATATATTTGATTATAGTCCAGAAACAAAATTCGAGAAAATCTACATACACAACTCCAAGAGAAATGTAACTTTTACAGCCATCTACCTTCTGAATATTCACTACTTAATGAGTCCACGTTTCTACAATGAAAAAATAATTATTCAAATATATCAACTTTTTTGCACACAACTGTTCAAGTCTACCAAATCTCAGCACTGCCTAATGGATGTATAAAGCAAAGACACTTGCCAAAATCAGATGCATGATACACCTCAATTTTGTCTTGAATCAGTTTGCAATATTATCCATGAGATAGGAAGAGTTTTTTTTAAACATTCAACCAGACAGCAAGAAATCTCACTGTAATATAAACTTTGGTCATGAAGGTCTAAATGCTAAGTTCATTTCAGAACAGGATAGAAATATATTCTTCCAAAGTTACCCCCCACACTGATATAATAAACTTCTCAATTATTTCAGATAAAATTTTAGTAACAGCTCTATCCATTTATCAAAAAAAGAACAAACAAAACACTTGTGGAATTTCAGAGTAACAGGGGAGCAAAGGAAGGTGGTTTAACAGAATCAGCACAAACTTCCATTTTTCCAGCATTTGGCTGATTTAAAAAGAAATTAAAAATTAATCTACTTACTGACATATAACATACTGACAGTTTAAGAATATGCTCTGTATTTCTTGCATACTGTAAAATAAAAATGGCTCCTCTTATCTTCATTCTGCTTCATTATAAGACCTCTTAGGAAGAGTGGAGAACAACATACATGTTAAACCAGACCTTTTCTGTAGAAATTCACACACCTGCTCAGTTTTTAAATTGAGAGTATTCTATTAGTCTTAAATAACAGTGTTAAAAATCAGATGCAAAATGTTCCTATGAGCAGTCCCTGCAATAGCAAGGAAGGCTGGAACACAATACAGCTGATCTAGCAAAAATGAGTAATTCTTATTCTGTCAAGAGTTGTCAAATGTGGAATGAAAAAGATTCATATTTTTAAACAATAATACAATCTGAGCTTGTAGAAGCAATTAAGAGTACTTTCCACTTCTTTGAAAAAACTGTTGACAGAATTCACAGAATAAAATCACAGAACTATAGAATCATAGAATCAAATTTGTCTTTATCAAATTGCTACATCAAGGGAATCTAACATAATGCAGTAACAGAGTTAGAACTATAATCAGGATGTGGGTATTTGGTATCCAGAAAGGCTGTGATATATATAAGCCATACTACAAATCAAGTAGGTAGATAACAAAACCAGACATCTTCCCAATCTTGCAACTGAAATTTTACCATAGCTGTCAATTTAAAAATAAAGGACAGTTTAAACATTAAATTCTCATCTGAAAAGGTAAGTCATACAGCATGCTTCCAACAAAAGGGACAAAGAAATCTTGCAGGTAAATTGCCTCATACTGTTCCAGTTTACAAAAAGAATATTAGATATTTCCTATTCCATTCATGTAAGGCAGACAAGAAAGCAAGAAAAAAGAAAACAAATCTCTCCAAATTTTTACATTTCAAGAAAAGGCACTTTTTTCTTCTCTTGATTACAGAGAACTACATTCCTCTGGCTCCCTCCAGCTGGAACTATGTTATGTACATGAGTGGTTTGTGTGTTTCTCAGACCCATACCATACTGGCACTTAACTACTCAAAATCTCCTATCTGCATTTATTTTAACTTCAGATGAAAAGTTCTTACTCTTTTGGTCAACAATTTCCAAAACTTGCAATGCTGTTTTATCTTTACAACATTTTCAAAAATTTTAGGTTTGTTAACCTTCATTCCAATTTCTTACACATTTATAATTAAATTAGTTCTATGAATTTGTGATACTCTAAGAAAATTCAAATGCTTTTCTAAGATCCAGCATCAAAGAGGTAAGAAATGTCTAATAAATGAAATACAGACTATGTGTAAGATACCTGATGTGTCTCCATATACTCATGAACAGCTTTCCTAAAAATCTGATTGCAAATGCACCATAGTCAGAAGTAAATTCTAACTATACAAGTATCTGAAAACATTTGCCAAATATAATGAGCAATACTAAAACCAAACCTGGGATGACCTAACTTTAGTGCATTAGAGTAAAAATGTAAACAGAAGTGAAGTTACTGATTAGTTACCTATTAGGTAATTTTCAGCTATTATATACTCTGAGAAGTTATCCTAGATGTTTTTCCAAATATTCAGGGATGTATTACCATAAATAAAACACACAAAAGTATGCAAGACAAAGGGCTTCATTCCATTTTACCTTAGATAACATCATAGCTCAAAACTACAAGTAACTCTAATCAATACTCTTTATGAAAAGCTATTTCACAAGAAAGCAGAAGCAAGATAAAATGTCTAGAAAATGAAAAATAGTCAGGAGATCTGAAATGACTTAAAGAAGCAATTACTCAATGATTCTGGGAGAGGAAAAAACATTGGTTAATTTTGGCTTGTAAACCATAACAGCAATACCCACTTGCTCACTGATTGTGCTCTTGCTCACTTGTCCTCTTCAATGTAAAATGACCTCATTTAACTTAAATTGGTGCTGATAATTCTTGCCCAATGCTTTGTGCATAAATTCATTTGTGTCCTACACATTTTTATGAAGAGCATTATGTTGTATTCCTGTCTATTTTCTGTGTGAAGCCTAAAATGAAATACTACTCTTATACAAACCAGGACTGAATAGACTCTTGGAACCTTTGCAGAATGCACTTTCAGGAGGCTTTACAAAGTTTCTTTGTAGCCCTCCATTCTGTTGTAATTGCACTTGGACACAATGAATATTTCCTATTCTGCACAGTGGGTCCACATGGGGACACAAATAATACTCCTGGTTGTTCCTGCTGTACCAAGTAAGGAAACTAAGACTTCTCTGTTGTTGTAGATGCAGACTGCACACCCCAGAGTCACTGTTTTCAGCACTGTGTGAAAGTGCATTTGCATCTTTTCACCATTTTCTCTATGTTTTACCTTTTAAAACACTCCAGCCACATGCTGAGCCACATAGCCAAAAAGACCATCAACTGTGCAAGTTCTGTCTCAGCATAGAATGTACTGCCCACTGGTGACTGCAATATTATCTTCAATCTGTTAAATTATTACAAAAATTGTATAGAAGAAAAACATTTTAAGAATTTGTCCTCCCAAAAAGCTCCAGAAATCAACAGTTCTTTAACCTGCAACCTCTTGGTTTCAAAAATAAGCAAATAAATTTAAACAAATTCAGTAACCTGAATTTATACACAATGTGCTAAAAAACAGTATTATGACAAATTATTAAGAAAAACAATGAATTTTCTGGAGAAAAATGAACACTGGGAATTCCTCAAATGAACACAAACAATTCGTTTATTTACTGAGATCAAGATATAACTAAAACCTCCAAACCTTACATTAACTTTGTCTCAAAAAATCCTCACTGGATGTGTGAAAAATTTTATTAAAAAGAGCACAAACCCAAGAGAAATTTCAACTTTCACGGGAGCAACTAAAAAATTGTCATTTGCAAAACTGGAAATTTGCTTTCCCCAAACCCCTGTGCTACTCTCTTGTACTAGACTAGTTAGTTAGGAAAACCAAAAATGAACAGGCCCAATTCTATCTCCTCTTACCTAATTACAGCAAGAAGTTACAGCAGAAGTTGTTTAGTTTTCTATTGGTTGCAAAACAAACATGCTAACTCTTGATTTGAGGAAAAGAGACCATTTTAAAGAGCATAATATTAAAAGGCAAAAGATTAAGATTCAAATTTTAAGTTGAAAATCTATTTAGAAAAATGAAACATTTTCAATAAAACCTACCATTAAGAGGAAAAATGAAATTTTGCTGCTCATTAGCACAGAAGTTTCACTTTTGAAAAGCTAATAACCAAAATTTTCATGTGAATAGAAACTACACAGAGAAACAAGAAGCAATAAAAAATACTACAAAATCAGCAAGTGACAGATCTTAAGGCAGCTGCTAGTCCTTCTTGAATCTTCACTGTGATTGTTGATCAACTTTAAAGCTAAGGCATGCTATTTTCTGATAGTACATGGGAAGAATTAATATGCATTTGGTTCATGTACAGTCTTTGAGTTTACAAATTAAAGAGCACATGAAATTAATCATGAATCAGTTAAGAAGCCAAATATTTGACATAAACATTTTAAACTTCTGTATGATTTTATAACTATTTCCACACTGAACACACAAACAAAAAAATTAAGATTGTGTTATCTAACAGTAAAATGCATCAGTACCGCTAAGGATAAGCCAGCTCCTAAATGTTTACTTTGTTTGAAAAATATATTTACAGAACAACCAAAAATCAGTGAAATGCAAATTGTTTTCAACTATTCAAGAAAGAAAAGCAATTAAATATTTTGTCTAGTTTAAACTATTTTTCCACACCTATTTTAAATTCTGGTGTAATTTTTATTACTTTGCAGTGGGCTTTCAATATTTTTAGTTAAAATTTAATTTTAGAATTGTTTTATAACTAAAAATATTCCTAAATAATTCATAAAATTTAATTTTTGCATAAACATTTTAATTTCAAGTTCTTTGCCCTAACCTGGTTAAGATTATATACCATTTTTTTTCATCTTTATAGCTTAAACTCCAGATATTCCAAAAATAAAGAATTACAACTATTCTTTGATAACACTGCCACCTGGTGCAAACTCTAAATTAGAGGAAACATTTCATTGAACTTGTGAATTCTGCAATTTAGTCTAAGGTAGAACTACACTATGTACAAATTGTGGTGTCAGTACTACTTAACTGTACATCGGAATAATGACATTTGTTCTCTTACCTGGAATGCCTGTTAAATATGCAGCTACACTAATTTTGAAAATATACTGTAAAATACTGTTATGTAATACATTCCCATCTAGTGTTGGCTTTTGATTGTCAAAAATAAGACAATAGAAAGCTAACATCCTAAAACTCAAGCACACATGTTCCTAGAACTTTACATAAATGCAGACAATAAATTGAAATATTACTTAGTTAAATTTGATACCTAACAAGGAAAGGTGATTCAGTAAATTGAAGTTAATTGCAACTGGAAAAAAGGAAGCAACTGAGGATTTCTAAGGTGGAAATGATATCCAAGAATCAAACTGATAGCAGAAAATCATTTTTACTTATACAGAATTGGTCAATATACCCTTGACAAACCCAGACCTCTTGAAAAAATACTAGATTTACTTTATTCCACTCACTTCTATAGCTATGCTGCCATCTAGTGAAACGAGATACTCTTCTCTGCAAGACTTAATTTTTTTTCCAAAATTAAAAGCAGATACATGTACTACAGCAAACACTGTTCACCTGTAAGCTCCTTATTCTTTCTAGTTCTTTGCTGCTACATTTTTGTAACACGTGTTACAAGGTGACTAATTTTGGCCATGGGACAGTGAACATTTATACACCTAACCTGAAATGCAAACAGGCTTACAGACCTCAGTGAGAAACCAAGGAACCAATCAGCACAGACCACAATCCAGGATCAAGGAAAAGGTATCTATTAGCAGATTTCAGACCATTACACAGATAAAGTACTGGATTCACAGCTAGTAATACAGATAAATATTACTCTGAACCTTTGACTGAAATTACCTGCTGTGATTGTTTTTTCATTACATTTATTTAGAATTCTGACTTACAAAACCATTTAAACATAACACTGGTGAATTCCAGACACTAGAAAGCAAATTAAAAAGTAAGTACACACTCACCTGGGAAAATATATTTGCAGTTGGAGCAACTCTGTTGTCCACAATACTATATAATATTGCCAACAATCTGTCCAGGGGAAATGGCTTTGGCCCAAGTAGGTGATTGCTGGTCTGCAACAGAAACAACACTTTTTAATCCCCTGGAGTACTACTTGACGTTATTCTTATCTTTGTGGCCTCGGGGAGGCACTATGATTCACAGTAGTCTTTCATCCAGCCTACTTACACATTATGGAAAACACCAGATATGTGCTTAGTGACCAAGAAAAGGATATAGACAGAAAGATCTATTCAACATGGCAACTGTTCAAACTGCACAATAAACAGGAACGTTTCTGAGCTGTAACAGAGGATCTTATACCAAATTTCCTGTCAATAGATTTATACATTTACTTATCTTGTCTAATGACCTTGCCCAATCTAAGGAATAAAGAGGAAAGGCTATGATTTATGGCATTCAAAGAATCACAGAATACTTGTGTTGGTAGGGAGCTTAAAGATTTCTTCCAAAGGAGGACAAAAGTGGACAGAGTATTCCAGAGGCAATGCAAAGAGTGCTGAGTGTAAGACTTAGTGTGCACATGCCTCCCACAGGTTTAGCTGGCTAAAATAAAGAGTTCAGATGACTGAGCTCAAGGTCAGCTCCATGGCTGGTAAGAGCTGCTGTATAATGAGCTACCAGCCCAGGTACGGGCAGCTGGGTTATCAGAACACAGAGTATTTGCTCAACTTCGCAGTTACAGAGCTCTTCTGCATCACACACATCTCAGCCCTCAGCTGACACTGATGGCCATTTTAGGCATTATGGATTATTGCATGCAGTAACGTTTCATTCACTTGAATTCTAAGAAATACAAAGTTCTGATTGTTCAATGCTAAGCATTTTCAAAATACCCATTCTACAAAAAGGAGATGTACAGTTTGTAAGGCAGAACTGGGCAGTATTCAGGCAGCATAGTTGGGACTACAGAGATTTATGAAATTCTTACAAGGGAAATACTTGTTTTATTTTAAGTTTGCATTTAATTCTCTCTACTTTGACATCCAGTTGCCTTTTTGTAGTGTACATTGATTTATTCTTAGTAGCAGAGCAGCCAAGATGAAAGAGGATTTTCAAGGGAAATTTTGTTAGAAAATGCTTCTGGGAAAGAACACCTCAAATATACCACCAGCACCTCTGTGGCATTAGTCATCAGTAAAACACAACCACTCATTTCTTCAGCAAAACCAGAAGTTACTTCCATACATGTTCTAACTTTTCAAATCCAGGAGGTGTCCCCAAAGCCACCTCTTGGCTAACAAAGCAAGCAGTGTGAAAAATCATGGAAACACATAACCAAGACTTTAGCATGGCATCATGAGTCAGAATGCAGATGTGGTGTAAGTTATGAACTGTACAATCACCTTTTTCACAAATTAATTATGAACTGTATGAACTGTACAATCACAAAGTGCCCTTTTGCTTCTACATGTGCCAGTTCTGTAAGGCATATTCTTTACTGTCAACAAACAAACAGACTAATTATGCACTCCAAGCAGCTAGGAAGCACAGCATGGAATAATTTCTGAAGCTCTGTTTAGTATACACAGTTACTTCAGAAATATCTTGTTCTATACTTAGACAAAATGGTGTTTGAAACTTCCAAGTTATCTAAAAGAATTGCTTCCCTTTAGAAAAAGCAGAGGAGTTAAGTCTAAGAGAACAACTTGGAAGAATAACAATGGTTTAGAAATTCCTTCACAACACATGGTTAGGAATTAGAATTCTACAAATCTTTTGCAAGGAGATAAGGCAGAATGCTACACAGGATAGTATTTATAAAAATGCAAGGGACTCAACATGTCTCAAAAACAAAAGTATCTTCCAGAGTCAGAAAACCTGGTCAAAACATTTTATAGCCATCAAATCAACTCTATATGCCCTCTATCACTTCCTCACCAAGGCAATACATTCAATGTTTAAAAGACTCTTGTCCAGTTGCCCCTATGTGTGCTCATGTTTTTTATCTGCAGTGCCAGTTTCCTGTTTCCTGTTCACCTGGCCTAAGCCAGGTATCCCACCATCCCACAACTGCAGCTGTGTATTCACATTCCAAAGTTTCACAAGCAAGAACTAAAACCCCAAGAGCTCTTTAAAGAGCAAAAGTTTAACTCAAACTTAATTATCTGAACAAAAAGAAGAAACTCCTTAACCACAACTGACTGAATTTTCAACCTTTATAACATGTACTTCAAGAAAGATACGTCTTCCTTTTTTTGTGATGCAGAAAGCATTTCCAAACTTCTCTGGTTGCTCTATGAATGAAGCATGTTCAGCTGGAAGCTACAAATTCTGATACAAAGCAAATCCTAGACTGAAGCTGAAGCAGATATACAAGATAAACTCATTTCCAACAAAAAACACACCAACACATTTGATCTTCTGACAGACTGACACCTGAAAAAGTTTCACCTGCAAAAACAGATTTACTAGGAAGATCTCTCACTGAACTGGAAAAGCATCATTCCAGGCCAATTATACAAAGAAACCAAACAAATTCTGCTTTTATCAGCAACAAGGCAATTAATGGAATGGTAAGTCATTTTCTTTCCCTCATTCACAAGATTGATTTTATCTAATTAAAAAAAACCCACAGCCTCTGGACTGACACAGTTAAGAATCACAAAACAGATTTTTAGTCTTGCTATACACCTAAACTTTAAAGGAAGGATTTATTTCATCTAATGTCAGCTTCTGGCCAAGCAGCTACAGACAGCCAAACCAGTTTCCTCAGTTCCAAAAATAGCCAGTAGAAATCCAATCAATACAATTCATGGTGCAATTCATCTGCCTGAACATAGAACCTGCTTTAGGATGAGCCAAATCACACCCTGCACTCCAATGACTGCATCGACTGACTCTGCAATGGGCAATAAACTGGTTCAGATGTAGGCAGCCACTAGAGTTAGGTCAATCTGATCTGTAAATCAGTCTTTAGACAAGCTTCTCTGGGCAAAGTTATATTGACATCAACTGTCACACCAATTGAAGCAAATGAGTCTATTTATAACACTTCATCTGTAATTGTTTATCCCTATATTTCAATTTCCATCATTATAGAAGTCTTTCTATAAAAATTCGTTAAAGAATATAAAATTATTTTTGACAGAAATGCTGATACTTGGTAACTCCATTTATGATGTCCTTTAACTAGCTTTATTTAACACACTTTGGTGTACACAAAAACATGGCTTTAGGAGTCAATTTTATGTTACAGTTTCAATAAAATAAAAATGAAATTTGTAGCATACAAAACAAGTGCACCAAAAATTGTTATTTCTGCAGTTCTGCTGTTTCTACAGTAATCAATGATACAGAATGAAATACAAACCCACGAGTATAGTGGAAAGAAAATATTTGCTGCCAAGCTCAGCTTAGAAGGATAAAATACATACCTTCTCATGCTTCTTCATGAAGTTGGTCTTTCTAATTTTCCCATGATGCTGCAAACAACAGACAAGAGCAAAGGTAATTAAAACAGTCAATAAAGAATGCACACACTACAAATGGTAGTATGTCACTCTCAGCCTACTTCTTTATTCCACTTCCAGTATTTGCCTTTGATGTTACTACCAATCATTCCTACTGTAAGTCCTAAAATTACACTTGCTTCTTGCTTCACCTCGTCCCAAGTGGTGCAAAGCCAAAACACAGATGCTAATATTTTTTGGTTACAAAAGTTGTTTTTTTCTGATCTACTCAGGAACTGATGAGGTAGTAAAAATTTGTTTCTAATATGACTTCATGCCACCATCCTCCTCATATACTCAATCATCTACTAAAAAGACAGATGATGACTATCATAATTTTTAAAATGTATCCATGTATAAAATCCACCAGAATTTTCACCTTTTACTGACCCTATTTTAGAATTTGGATGGTACAATAGTTGGCAGAATGACAACCAGGAATTTAATCAATACAATACAAAGGCAGTTCAAGGTTCTTGAGCTAAATGACAAAAGGAAGGAGGGGAGAGTGAACAGGTGGGGGTGGGTGTTGAAGAAACAAATGTAATTTAAAGCTGCACATTTTTAAAATTGTCTTAACAAAGGAAGGACCATTGAAAGAAAATAGTCAAGTGCTCTTGGATCTCAACTAAAATTGTGAAGTCAAGACAAGGGCAGTAGTAAACAATATTACAAATGAATGGGTTAAAAAAGAAAAAAAAACCCACCAGACATGAAGGATGAGGTGTAAGTGATGTAAAATTAGTGAAGAGGTGTAACACTTTTTAAACATAGTTAAGTGCTATTTCCCAAAATATCACCTGATGAATTTTTCTTTCTTCCACAGCCCTGAGAAGTATACCTTATTCATATACCTTATAGGCATGCTTAATGAATCAGGGAAAAAAATAACTCAAGTAAAGGAATTATTTTTTCACTTAAATGTTTAAAATTTTGTACTTAGTATTTGTGACCCAGACATGTCAAAATTATCTTTGTAAATGTGGCTTTTCTTGACTGATTTCCGAAGAGCTAAATAGTAGACAAGGCTTAGGTTCATGTCATGTAATTTGTCTGATTAAAAAAATCACTAATTCAGTTAATACGCATCAAACACAATTAGAGACAGCAAAGCAATCATTTTATCATGCCTTTGAAAAATTACCTCATTGATAACCATGACATTTCAGAGGGGAAAGTGATCAACCCTGAGGTTACACAGCATGCTTTGGATAGATCACAACAAGCTGCATTCATGCATTTTACAGGTTACGCTGGGATCTCACCATATGGTATCCCATTTCTGTTCTGGCACAAAACCCCATGAAATTCAAAGCTAATTTTCAATTAGCTTTTAATGCTGTCTTCTACAAAGACTTCATACATACATATTCCAATTCTATTTTGTTCTAAAGACTTCCAGCTTTGTATTTGTCTCTCAATCTACTGCAAAGCTCTTGAATTTTCACACAACCAATAGCAGTGCTGCCAATTATCATTTCCCTGCTCTGTCAGGCTGTTAGCATTCCAGACTGCCCCAAACTGTGACTTTACTTTTAGCTGTAATATAGCCCAGCATCTATAGAGTAGCGCAGATGAGCACCTCAAGGACTACCTTTTTGTTTGCATCTCTTTTGCTTCTTTTAGTCCTTAGTTAAATCACTCCAGAAGATACTTTTCTGTGATCTATTCTGAATCTCATTACAAACACGATAAAAATCACATTCTATTTCCACCGTTTGCATGACTCATAAAAATACTCAGCTTGAAACTCCCTCAAAAGTGTTGGTTTTGTTGGACTTTGAGATGCAGCTATTTCTGAAGTTCAATTTTAGACCTGATGAAGAGCTGATACCACATAATACACAGGAAAAATGGTGACTTCTGCTTCATGAGCTCTTGGAAAAAAAAACTGACAGCACTGATAGAAAAAGCTCCCTGATCCCTGCTTCAAAACCCTTAGGAATTCATGTTTATTGTACAAAAGTTTAATATGGTTCATGTGCAAGAGTGGAAACACACTCAGAGATATTACAAAAGGAGAAAGGAAAGAAACTAAGTTGAAAAGGTTGTTCAGTGAACTCAAGGAAGATGTGGCACATTTGGTAACATGCTCTACAGACTTGACTCAGGCACACTTTCCCATTTCTGTGTAGAAAGAGTTCTTCAGCAAAAAATCTCTAACAAAGAAAATGCTCCAGTCAAGTGCAAAGAACAAGGCTTGCCCATAAAGAAAATCTACACTGACTACAAGTAACCCTCCACTCAGGAAGGGACTAAATAAAAGGGTGAAACACCTATAGCTTTCAGTAAGCTCATACCAGAGTTTAAACTGAAAATTTACTAGCATTTCATCACTAGAAACTGCAGTAATTTCTCAAAATGTGTATCTGTGATTTTTTTTCCCCAAGAGGGATTAATATTTTTTACAAATTTGTCTTGCCCTCATTTTCTTTAATTGTTTACATCCATTCATCATGAATACCACAATATACACATATACATACATCAATCAATACTATAGTAGTTGGGAAAATGCATAGAAAGCCCAACAGCCCAATCATTTTTCTGGTATCTGTCTTCCTACCTACATTTTGTCAAATAACTCAAAATGAGGCAACGAGGCAGGCTTGAGGAGCTTGAAGATCCTGGGTCAGGAAGAGACATACAACAACAACAACCACCAAAGGCACCACAGCGTTTGTCTGCAGTATGACCACAATTTAGCTCCCAGGGAGAAAAAAACCTCAACATGTACATGGCAAGAACTTACAGGAAATCAACGTTTAGCCCAGGAGTTGGTAGCAAAGATTAATACCAGAAACATGCATTACCACCATTTCAAAACAACACATCCCAGCTAATGTAACCACATCTCCTGCAATAGCAACTGCTTGTATGTTTCTGTTTCAAAAACTTAGGGCTCTATTAAAGACCTGACAGTGCACTAAGTAATCTTTACCTCATTAAAGGCCAAGCCAGTTGTGGTTTATACCTTACTCTGGAAATTTAAATGTGGCTTATAACTAAGGACAGTGTGGTCACTCCACTAAAATCTTTTCAAAACAAAGCTGAATCAACCTAGAAAAGCAAATCACAGTGCTCGTGTTATAACAGCTTTATGCATAATTTGACATGAAGAAGAGGTTTGTTTTATTAGATTTAAATCCCTCAGTGGTCATTACCAATCACAGGATGTGATCTACAGAAAAGCTACTCATAAAATCAAAGTGCACACAGAAACAGAGCTCAAAACAAATAGTTGAAGAGTTTTAAACCAGGAAATTCAGTAAGTAGGAATCCAGTTAACAGTACTAAGAAATTAATTTTGTTACCTTAAGAAAGAATCTCTTATCTGTCCTAACAGGATTGTAGGAGGCAAGGTAAGCAGCTATTAGAAGAAATTTGGAGTAATAAGGAAGTTCCACATGGGTATGTGCAGAAAGTCCTACAAATAAATAAAGAATTTATGAGTTAACCAAAACCCAGCCTGAACATCCACAAACTTCCAGTTGGTTTTCCCTGCAATACTTTTCTTTTCCTTCTGTCCTGCTCTAACGTCATGACTAAATGAGTATGACTTTCTCAGTCCCATTATCACAGATACAAACTCAGGGAAGGGCCAAAGGAGCACAGCACAAAGCTAAACAAAGCTAACATTCTGAAACCTTTTCAGACTCTCTCTGCAACTGAACTTGAAGCATTAGAGATTCATAAATCTTCATGAAAAGAGAAATAAATAATTCCAGGCTATTTTCATTTAAGGGAATTGTCCTGACAAACAAGGCAAATGAAGAGATATATTTCAATACAATGACAATTTTTTTTCAAGATTCAACCTTTAGACTCCTCCAGACCGCCAAGCAGCTTGTCCAGGAACAAGGCTGGCACGGTGAAGCAGCAGTGCTGCACTTCCAATAAATATTTCATCTATGATCAATGATTTTTAGCCACTGTTCTACTTCCTACAGAAAATGTTTTAAGAATTTTAAAATTCATCCAGTTACTTTGCTTCCTTGTATACACGTATATATAAATAAGATTAAACACACGTATTAAAACCCACAAGAACTACAGTCTAGTGAATATTTGCTTCCCCTCTTTTTGAGGGGAACTCAAAGTACTTCTACTTTGTATTTTTTACCTTTACAGTCCCCTGCTCTTGTTTTACATGTTTATGCATAAGAATAGGATCATCAAACTACTCTTCATCAGCTGGCTAATTATAGAAACCATCAAAGGGTCTCTCTTGTGCCCTCTTTGCTTGCAGTTTTTTACTTCAACAGTTTCTTGCTCTGTGAAGCACCTGTACCCTTATGGTTTAATCCACGAATATCAGCAAGCAAAGATCCAAGAATTAAACATGTTTAAATAAAAGTTTTGATTCAGAGTTCACAGTATAGAGAAAAGCATCCTAGATGACTGCTAGTAATGATTTTCTCTCATGTAATCATAAAAGAACAGCAATTTTAGTTTCATTTGCAATTAAGAGATTCTCTTGTACTGCATGCTATTTATAAAATGCAATACCAAATTAACTCTTGCAGACACACACATTAGTTTAATATAAAAACATGACTTTTCTCCATTCTTCTCATCAGCCAATATTGCATCACACACTGAACTATTTGTTCATTTACACCTTCATTAGAGTTATAAATTTTCCCTATTAGAACTTCTTTTTACGCATGTTGCTATCAAATGCTGTTTTAACAACATGACATTTTTTCCTACTACATATATCTCTGAAAATGCATTTAAAATGAAGTCTCCCTTCACGGGATTGTCAGGTGCAAAATATTTCATGATCCTCTGGGAAAGAGTTTAATACGAACACTTTGAATCAAACTCCTTTGGTCAAAAATGCTGAGAATACACCAATCATAAACCAAACACAGGAAACAGTCTGATGATTGCATTTATCTCAAGGAATTGTCACAATAAATAATATAAAAAAGTGTTCCCAAACTACAAGCTGGTTAAAAGACCAGGACCAACTGGCACCACCAGGAAAATATTTTAGTATTCCTTTCTAAATTGTAAATGAAGGCTGACAAATATTTTGAGATTTGATTTTCCAGCCTGTCTGAAGTATAAAACCAACCAAGCTCTACTTGCCCAAGGAAAGAACAGAGAGAACACTTGCAGTTCTGACATTTCTCTTTGCAAGAAATCTGGACCCAGGACAGGTGTTTTGTTCAGGAATGAGCTAATTCAGTGCAATACACCAGGTATAACATTCTCTTCTCCCCACTTGGACAATTTTGCCAGTTGGCACACAGAGGTTTGATCATCAGGGTTCAGGCCATTCCTCACCCATTCTGACATAAGAAATTCTGATGTAAGACGACTGCTTTTACCTGCAAAGGGTACTAGGAAAGGCTACTCCCAGTATATATGATAGGGGAAAAATATTCCTTTGTAGAACACCTTCTCAAAAAACCATGATTACCCTGAATTGTAACTGAATACTAACAGTAGCCTTGTCTGTGTAGTTTCATTCATGGGTTCTCCGATGACAATGACCAAGTGGAACTGAAAAGCACCACATTACAAACCTCTACACAGTTACTATGTTTGATACCTTTCAATTGCCCAGGATCTCCATCATCATGCTGCAAACGCTCCCACTGTGAGCTGAAAGACAGATAATGCAAATATATATAAATGTGGTATTTGATAGTCTTCTAGAGAAAGCTATCAGCTTGATATATTTTAATTTTGTGACACTGGCTACGATACAGTTAGTGAGAGAATAATTAAAAATACAAGGTCTTACTATCTCACATGTACAGTTTAATAATCTGTAGACTATGTACTTGTTTCAAAAAAGAAAAACATAAAGTTAAAGTATAAAAGATCTAATTGTGAAATACCTATTTCTTCCCATCCAACCACCATGAGTAAGCAAATATCCACAGCATTCCAAGTTTCAAGAACAATGCAGAATTGCATAAGGAGTAAAAACACTTAGAGTTTTGATTATTTTTAATCTGCTTAATAACTGTTTGTGAGAAGAATTCTATAATTACTTCATAATGTAATTCTGAAGTCAATGTAAGTCATCAAGACGGATTACTCTTTCAGTGAAAAATGTCCCCCAGGTAGCTTGGTATTTTCCTAAACAATAGCAAAAAAAATCATCTAAAAACTTCCCTTAAGGAGTGACCTTTCATGCTAAGGCTAGCAATTTCATATTTTGGATCATTTTGTATACCACAAGAGGATTACAAAAGCATAGATTTGCTGATGGAACTGTTTTGGTTTGTTTTTTGAAGTTCCTCATGAACAAAGTTTATCAGCCATAAGCCACAAAACTTATAAAAACAGTGTAATGGGAGCTCAGGTAATACTTAAATTACAATGAATGACAAAATAACTCATAAATGAGTTAAGGTTTTATCCAATGCCTATTTTACAGGCAGAAAAAGAGGTTTGTTTTCCTTTCAGTTCAGGTAGCACAAAAGCTGATAGCAAAGTTCTATCGCTATAAATTACATGGTCAAGAAAAAACCAGAGTAATCATAGTTATGTGGCCAGAAAAACTGATATAGTAATTTTAATTCCTCAAGCATTTACTGGTACACGGAAGTAAATCTTAGAACTGTTAGACAGAAAGCTGGAATTTCTAATAAAAATCAAGTCAAGGTCAAATTTATAATCAAAGAAAACAGCAGAGGGAAATTACTTATTTGGAAACAATTCACAAGCTATTTTGTATCATAATCTTTTATTACAACCTAATTAGAGTAGGCAATTACACAATATAAAAAGTCAGAAAGATCCCAAGTAGACTGTGTAACAAAGATCAATATTGAATATAAATAAATATTTGAGCCAAATAGAAAATTACTGCATTGTACAGTGAAGTCTAGCTTGTACAAAGCAAAATCAATTCTCCCTTTGAAGGAATGATCACATCTCTAGAACATTAGCAACGACTTCTACTACATACTCAGGTTGTGATCAGAATACTCTATAGCCTCAATGACATTCAAAGGAAAGAAATCTATGTTTTTATCAAGATAAAGAAACCAAGCAATACTGAATGATCTCTCCTTACGTAGTGTAACATCAGAATCCCTCATCTTAAAGGTGGAGAGAAAATTAAACCTAAGCCAATTACTACCACTGTGAATGAACACCACCATTCTATTTTCTAGAAGTCTGGCAGTTTACAAAATTAACCAAGAATCTGAAACAACACCAAGAAAAATAGCCATTAATAGGACAGCGGATTTTAATGCTGTCAAAAATGGAAATTCTGTGTAAAAAATTTGTCCCTGGAAAAGAAAAAAAGGGATCAGAAAGCAAAGTCAGTAGACAAACCTAGCTCTATCAAACAAAGCTAAGAAACACAGGTACTCAAAATCTGTAATGTCTCAAGAGTTTTGAGGCTTGCACACATCCTTGGTACAGTGAATATCTGAGCTAACAAACACAGCACTGTGTTTTGAACTGTGTCTGTATATTCTGGTGATGGATTCCCATGCCTGGTAGTTTCATGCATTACAGAAAATGGATCTAGCATCAGTGAAAAGGAGAACAAAACCTGCTGCCACTGCTTTACTTATTGAATCCATTACATGCTACAAACACCATTTTGTTTAAATTTCCTCCTGAGATATGCTATTCCTAACAGTATATGGCAAGAAAGAAATGCACATTAAAGAAAAAAGATTACATCTAGCAAAAAAGAAACACTAGCCATGAAACACAGTGAGAGGAAAGTTGTTAAAAACAGCAACCTCAACAAAGCAAACAAGCCTGTGCCCTCCAAATTACCTGGATATTTCCCGGAGATAAACAGTCTGCATTGCCTTCTTCAAATGAGGTTCAATATTTTTCCAGAGTTTGCGGGTGTCACGCTCATTTGCTGCAGCAAGCCAGAATCAACTCTGTTAAACATTTAACTCACACAACACTAAAGCTCATGCCTGACATCTGAACAGTCAGCCTGACACCTGAACAGTCACAGGCATGACACAGTCTAACACCCAGACTCTGGCATGCTGCTGTAGGATGATGTACCACCACCATCCACCCAGCAAACATATCAAATGTAAGACAATCCGCCTCAGTCTGACAGCACTTCTCCTCTTGGTTTCTTTCTTCTCTTAGCCTTGACAAAGAAATAACTTCTCCCATTACTTCATCAAAGTCCTGATGGTTGAGTAAGAAGAATGATTTACAGGAGGCAGGAAGATTTTCAGGGTATTTCCATCTTTGTTTCCTAAGACACCACCAGCAAATACCATGCACTGCCTCTGCTGCAAGTGCTAATGACTGAGTGCAACTGGAGCAAGCAGTGCTGTGACATGAGGCACCACTGTGCCACCACAGCACAAGGATCAGAGCAAAGTCCTCACCAAAACCCACTGAACAGACCCTGCTCTCTCATGCACCCACTGAAATTAAAGACACAGCCTTACCTTCCCCTCTGACCACTGGTTCACAGTATTTAGCAAAATTGAGCGCTGCCTACAGAAAGAAAAACCAGAATGTATTAAAATACTGTCTATCTGATCCAGCTACAGAGTATAACTGGCAGGGTAGTTCATTCCTTTGCAAAGCCAACAAATCCTTTTTCAGTCAATAATTATGCCTCTTGCTTACTAACATTATACTGTCAAACACAGCAACATTTCTGTACCATAAAGTACAAACAGAAGCAATCTATCACAGGTTACATGGCTTTGAGCTCAGCAAGATCTGTTAGTTGTACTTAGGGGTTGCATTTTTTTTAACTAACATGATAATTTATCATTATAAATGCAATAAAAATGTTTTTATGAACTTTTCTTATTCCCTTCATTTTCAGATAAAACTTTCCATTCCAGGAGAAGTTCAGCACACTTAAGCACAAACAGAAATTACTTACTTTTTAAAAATTAATTTATTTTAAAAATATGCTAACATATTCCATATGCAAATTAACTCCTTTTGCCTAAAGTAAGATTAAGAGATTTTTACAACACTGATCTAGAATTTCTTCTAAAATATTTAAATCAATATCACACAGAATTTTGCAAAATACCAATTCTCAGATTTCATTCTCTTTTTGTCCTACTGCACTTCAGTAATCTCTGTGCTAATATAGAAAACTCAAAGTGTAACTTCCATATATAAATCTAGTAAAATTCCAGAATGCATTATTAATCACGTAACAGCATACACATTTAGAGTCTGTATTAGACTCTAAGGAGTTCAGAAGCCTGCATTCAGCTGTGTCTGTCACCACCTTCTATGGAAGAGACTTGTCAACCACATGAAGAATTTGGGGTTCAGTCACAAAGTATTTTTGTAGTGTTGCACAGAGAATAGTGCATCTGAAGACAATGAAATTCTCATAAGCAGAGCCACTCAAGTACATGTCTGCAAGAACTGTGACCCTGCTTTCTACTTCTGTCTCCAGCACTCTGATTTACATATAAAGCCTGTATGGTTAACAGATAAGTTCAGCTGAAATTTAGCAGCATGTTCCTGAGGGAAACACAGGCAGAACATTCAGATCATCTCTCCAGCACTAATTTGTTCACTGATCACGTCAAACTTGTAAGATTTCCTTGTACACAGTATAGTTAATTAAATAATAATTGGATTAAGATAATGTTTGTGATTGTTATTAAACTTATGGAAATGTCACCATCAAGTAACTTAATTTTCTTCTGTTAAGTTTGTTTACTATTACATTATATGGTTAAAACTCTTCTTCCCAAGTATTTTCAATTTATTACCAGAAAACTACACAATACTGGAAGTCCTTTACAGCCCCCAAAACATCTGCAGATGTTGTAATGGATTTTTAGGGCAACTACACTTTAAACTAACACACTCTTAGGAGGGCAAATTTATACTACATATAGGGAAGATCTTTTTGACTGTGAAGGTGGTGAGACACTGAAACAGGCTGCCAGAGAAGCTGTGGATGCCCCATCCCTGGAAGTGTTGAAGGCCAAGCTGGATGAGGCTTTGAGCAGCCTGGTCTAGTGGAGGGTGACCCTAACCATGGCAGGGGACTAGACCTTTAAGGTCCCTTCCAACACAAATCATTATGTAATCTCTAATTTTCTCTTTGTTCATACTCAACAATAAATCTAGACTTTCATTTGGCAAACGACATCCCAAAACAAAACAGGAACTTTAAAGAACCTCATCTCACCAGATGCCGAAGTTCTTTCAGGTCCCTACAGACCATGTAGAAGACACCAAGCAGAATATTGATATATGCAGAATAGAAATCTGCAGAATATTCTGGGGGATGATTCTGAGACAAGATCTTCTGCAGATGTCCTGTTTAAACAAAAGTAAATTTTGCTGTTTTCAAGCCAGCTTAATAAATTGATCACATTTGTGGAAAAACAAACAACAGCCATCACTAAAAACCCCAACAAAATCCACCAAAACCCACACTGATTTGAAGAACCAGCAAATGCAATGGAATCAAAACATTATTTTGAGATATTCTGGTAAGTGGAAAAAGACAAGACAAGACCTTTACAGGTTGTATGAATATAGACTTTTACATTCCAGCAGCTATTACATATTCTGGGTTCTGTAAAAGCCACACTGATAAACCTGGAAAAAACTTTTCAATGTCCTTTGACAAAGTGTTATACAATCCCCAAAAAGCAGATTAAAATTTAGTTTACCTATGCTGTAATCTGGAAAATACATGGTGAATGGCTCAAAGCACCCAATGTTTGGACGGAACAGTTCCCATACTATTTCACTGAGCAGAACAACTGTCACATTTCTGTCAGTCTGCACAGGGAAGAGAAAAAATTGAATGAGAGAGTGACAGGCAGAGAAATAACAAAAAAAAAAAAAAAAAAAAAACCAAGTGCATGCCAGCACATCAATATGAAAAATTATTATTGTGACTCTTCTGCTTCACAAAAATCATTATATTTAGTTTATTACAACACTAGTCATTTGCATTAAAGCTTCTGGCCTAATCAAGCAGCTCATACATTTGCAAATCTTCGTAAATATATATCTCTCTCCAATCCTTGCCATTTCACTGACAGGTAAGCTTTGTGGGGTGATACCAAGTAGATTCCACCCCAAAACTAAGAGAACATTTTACTTTAGTAATTAAGCACAGACTTTCAGAGCAAACAGAAAAAGTTAAAAAACAAAAAGAAATCTCAGTGCCTCTAGAACCAAGGTATCTTGCACTTTATTTTAAAGGCAATCTGGTCTTTAAAAACAAACACATATCACAAACCAAAAATGTAGTATTACCTGTTCACTCTCCCAACTGTTTTACTACTTAACAACAATGGGGCTGCTCATAGTAATATATTTTTGTATCAAAGTTTTTATTAACAAAATATCTGCTTCAGATTGGATGTTTTGATCAATAAGTAACAAAAAGCTTCATATAAAAGCAATATTGTTTTATTTTGGTCACCCTTCAAAATATTAGCTACTTGATACGAAGCTAAAACTATCTGTGAATATATGTTATTCTCCCTCTTGGCAAGGTTTTTGCAACCATACTAAAAATTCTGCCTAACCAAAGATGCTTTTAAATATGGTTCTCCAAGAAAGTGAATGCTGTTGTGAATGACTTGAAAGATGTTTAAATGCTATTCCCTTCCCTAAATGTAGTGAAAATCTTTTTTTACTTCCTTTTCCTATTTCTTGGTAAAGTGGCATATTCTTTACCCATATTCTTTACTGTTTCTTCTTCATTTTTATGGAACATAAATATTTACTCCCTTTTAACAAGAAAGTATCTTTCTGCACTTCTTTCAGTTGGTTTCCTCTCCCAGAACTCCTAATGCTTCAGCTGACAGAAGTACTAAGATATGTTCGGTTCACTCCTGACTGATCATCCAGTATGAAGAACTTCAGTACCTGCCACCACAATCCTCAGAGAGATCAAGCATCCAGGACCTATTCTTCAGCAACCCACCAGTCCCATGATATCCTTCACTACTACAGTGGTGTGTCTGGTCTCCTTTCACTCCAGGAAAGGAAGGGATGCAAGAGATTTGCTCCTACAGCATTGTTCTGCAACACTGCCTGCACAACTCTCTTAGAAAGCCTCAGAATCCAGAATTTAAGCAACTGCAATATCAGCATTCAAGGCAACAGACTTGTCTGAAGGTTAATTTTGAATCTGGGAGTGTTCCTCTGGTGTATCTTATTCCATGGGGTTTTGATCCCTGAATAGCAATTATAGACCCAAGTTTGCCTCCCTTCTCTGCAGAACAGGTTGTTTCTGCTTCAGGAGCAGCCTAGTCCAGAACATGGGCAGAACAGACAAAAGAGACAGAAAATGCACCAGCTGTCAGGATTAAGAACACAGCTGTGAATCAGTCTTCATTCAGTAGAGAAATCAATGTGACCAGAAGATTAAGAGCACCACACAAAAGCTTTGAGATAACAAGTATAATTTCAGCTATTTACATGTTCAGACATTTCAAAGTACCAGCAACTTCTGGTTTTGTCTTCAGTTTCTTTTCAGGGAATGTACCATTTTTGCTTATTTCAAGGCAAAAGCTTTGATGCTTCAGAAGTGAGAAAGAAAAGCACACTGTGGTTTACTCCAATCAGAAACTTACTGCAGCACAGTTCCAGGAGAAGTGTGAGAAAACTCTCTAGGCAAGTCAAAGCACATTCACAGCTGCTGAGCTGTGCAGCTCCAGCCAAACCAAACAGCTGGTAGTCTTCTGAAAATCTCATTATTAAAAGGACAAATAATCCAGAAAAGACAGCTATATATATCCAACACAAGGCTCCAAATAACCTCCAACACTTCAGATATTGTAAATAAGATACCATTAACCACAACTAAAAAAAAATAAAGAGTCTAATAAAAATCTCACAGTGTTTAAATTCTAGTTTGGTTTCTAGTTTTGATGACTGTTTTGGGGGAGGGAGGCTTAATTTTGCAACTTCTCTCATCTAAATAATCCCTCCTCTTGATCTGTGTGCCTGGATGTACAGGTACCACATGTTCAGTTACTTTCAACAGGCAGGACACCTATGAGAATTTCTTTCCAGACACTTACCAGTTCCTGAAGCCTAAGAAATGCTGGTAGGATGTTTGCTTCCATTTCCCTCAGCTGCTCTGCTCTATCCAGAACCTTTTAACAAAACAATATTATATAGACAAAGTCAACTCCCACTCCCACATGAACTTAAAATTAATTCTTAGCTGCTGGAAACTGAATTTGACAGATTATTGCTTCAACTGTGCTTCGAGGAAGCCCAAGCAGCTTGTATTTAAAAACGCACACAATCCCTAGACAAGCAACAGTCTCATGCCTTATGGAAAGAAGAATTATTATTCAAGTCCAGTCAAGAAAATAACAACGAAGTCATGATATCCCTAATAACCACTGAAATCTCCATTTTTCCCCAAAATTCTTCTTATCCTTCAAATTTACATGTAGTACAGTAGCACTGTAACTACATGCTTACTCTAGGAGAGTTATCTTTTCCTACTATGAAATTATTTTTCAGAAACAAATAAGAGCTGGTATTTTTAAAAACTTAGCTATCATCTAGAATTCACTGAACTGAATTTTGAGAGAAACTTTTCTTGCCATAGTTTGCAGCCTAGGAATTTACAAGATTTATTGTATACAAACCTCACACACCAGTAACAGACATGTAGTATATGTACAGCTTGAACAAGAAACATCTTAAAGCAGATAACATTGTAGAGTCTGAAGAATTAAAACAGAAGCATGAAGACATGCATGGTTATCCTTTGGTAAAAAATGTGTATTCCCAGCACACCTAAAATCTTGACAAGAATGAAAGAAGATAATAGAAACACATTTCTTTTGTGGTTTATTCACTACTTGCAACATAAATCCAAATTCTGAAGTTCATTACTTCTTTTGAATTACTGCTGTTGAGATAAAAAATATAGGTCCCTAGAAAATGGTATTTTTTATCCTACAACGTATCTTCTCTCCACCAAAATATTACGACATCTATCATTTCTGTTGCCCACCATAAGGAAAATAATTTTATGGGTACAACCAAATATTTTATGAAAATAGTACTTCAGAATTCCACCACTCGAACATGAAAGAATATCTTTGCATCGCTATCTTACACTTCTTGGGCATTTATTTAAAACAACAGCATGTGATTTTATATTGGTATCTGCATTTGGTTCATGTAATAGGTGACTTCAGGAATGAAGACTGCTTTACACCACAGACCAAAGAGAGGCTATGTATTTTTACTAATAAAATACTGCTCACTGGACCCAGTGCCTTTTTAGTTAAATGGGAAACTACAGTTCCTACTTACAGCAGAAAAAAATACACTGTGACCCTGGTTTGTGGAAAATGTCAAGTGGTTCACAGAAACAGCCTTCCCCCAGGTCTATAAATCCAAGCCTTATTCTTTGGGGTCCATATAGACTTGTCACTCTTCAATTTTTTAAAAAAGCCTATACTTTCTAAAACTAACTGCTCACTTACATTAAAAAAGTAGCTAGATACTTCTGTAAAGTGCTAAATATTCTAAATGTATGCATGACTACAAGTTATATCTACTCCAATTTTTCAGGTAGTTAAAATGAATAAATTTATTTTTCATAAGCAATCACAAGCATTCAACACCTATGCTTGGGTTAAGAGAAACATTTAAATTCTTAGCTTGAAAGTAAACATTTATCTTAATTTACTCTGAGTTAATTGAGCTGAAATATTACATTATTTACTACTGAAATCAAATAGAGTAAGTTAGCATTGCCAGTTTATGTTACCAGCATAGCGGTCTTCCATTAGTCTCAATTTAAACCACTCTACAATAAATCCAGACGACATACGTTAATAAACATGAATTGATTTCTCCCATTCCTGTCTGTTCCCATGCAGAATGTAACTGAAATACTAATTTAATACTTAATTCTTCTGAGGCAACAACTATTTCATGATACAATTGAACCTGTGTAGTTATTTAATGCTCTATTTTCTACAACCATTGTTCAAGAACTTTCTAATCTTCTGAGTGATGCCAATTTGCATAGAATACTTGAAGAATTCTTTACTGATGTAGAATAGTTTTTAATCCAAATACTAATCTGAAAGTAAGATTTTACCATAAGAAGTATTATGCAAAGTACACTGAAAGTTATTAGAGAGATAAATTTTGTGCTTATGGAATTGCTGAAGACTGTCAGTATCACTTTTGTAACAGTAAGCTAAACTACTTGTCTATTTATATCTTTTTACCTATTTTAAATGTTGGTACATTATTTTCTTCATTCCACTTCTAAGAAGTACATCCAATTTATTAACCTTGTGACCTATACGAAACCATGAGATAGCACTGTTTCCACTAAACATGATATTAAGTTATTTAACTCAATGAAAACGTATTTTTAAATGGGAATAAGACATATTTAACTACAGTCTTTGAAACAGAATGAAGAATGTTCAGTTTAATTATGAACATCTTGTTTGACTAAAAAAAAACCCCAAAGCAGTATAGGCACATTGAGAGCTTAATGATGGGTAATCACTCTGCATGCTTTTCACAGCAATCAATCTTAACCACATTCTTGTTTTCTTAAATAATCAATCTCAACTCTTTAAAACAAATTAATTCCTATCACTGGCCTCAAATTTTGGTCTCAATATTCTACAGGTCCACGCTACATACACTTACACACCACTAATACTACAGCTTTCATACTGTCCTTTCATCAGACCTCTTGTATGACTGAAATTTGTTTCCATGTTCATCTCTCAGCAAATAAATGCTGTTATAGTCTGCAAATTTTGACTCCTTTATATAGTTAAGATTATCACAGTAAAAAAAACCTCAAAGGCCTAAACCAAATCCCAGTGTTCTGGTATTACACTGATTCAATCATTCCTGCAACCCAAATTCTGATTATTTTTCCTGCAATCTGCAGGAATTTGACCATATCATAAACCTGAGCATATCATTGCAGTTTTTTTTTTTCATCTTAATTTTAAAACTAAGGGCCACAAGTGTAGCTGAAGATGTAAGATCTCAAAAGCACTTTTACTGAGGAAGTTATGCATTTAGTTGCTTAATATTATCCTTAGGTTCTGTTCTAGCCAACCAAGCTTTGTCATTTGCACTCTCCACTCTCCCTTCTGCCCTATTCCCTACCTCTGCTTTCTCATTAGTGATGCTATTTTCACAAGGAAACAGATAAGCAGGACTTACTAATAATAAAACAAATACAGGCTCCCTATATTTAAAGACTTTGTAACACTATTACACACCCTATTTAAATGTGTGGTATAATTTATGTTCATTATTAGTTATGCTATACTGTTTTTGGGTAGAAAAAATCCTAAACCCAGGAAAAATAGAGAACCTCACCTAAAGCCTGTAAACCAACAGAAAGAATCTGACAAGAGGTTCTGAATGAGGTCCACAGAGAAACTTTTTGTGCAAGCTGCTCTATAAGGCACACATTTCACATACAAATTATCAATAGCCACTACTCACACCCTCTCAGCAGGAATAAGACTGGACATTAATATGAAATTACTTACAATGTATAATGTTTGATCTTGAAGCTCCTGAATGGCCAAAGCTTGTTTAAACAGACGAACAAAGTCATTCAAAGTATCACAATGCACAGGAGAAGTCTGCTCTGTGCCAGAAGAACAGCTCTGCAACTGGATGAGAATTTCTTCTAGAAGAAGTCGGGATGTAAAGTATTCCACACAGTTCACAAACACATGAGGAAGCTGAAGAGAACAAGAAAAGTTATACAACTGCTTTTGGCTTTTTCAGTGTAAATGCTCCAGAAAGAGTTTTCTCTCCTGTATGAGAGAATGAAAGAAACCATACCCTGCCAACAGAATATAGAGCAAGAACCAAAAACACTTGTTAAAAAAAAAAAAGGATCAACTATGTATTTAGTCAAAATATTATATGTATCACAAACTGGAGAGCTACTGAATCTTCAAATGGAAGTATAGCTACTAATTACACTTAAAAACTGAAGCACAATGTATCCTTTAACTATGTAGAAAACTTGTGAGCAACATACAAAAAGAAAACCAAACTGTATTTAGTTCAAATAAATTTAGACAACTCTAAGGCATTACAGTATCATAAAATGGTTTTACAAGTAACAGTGTCTAAAAAATACAGATATCTCAAAGTTACAATACAAAGGAAGTAATCTCCCCAGCACGTTCCCCAGAATTACTGTGAATGTTTTTGGCATTCAATGCACACAAATGATAAAGTGTAAGCTTCCATATCAGTCTCACATGATCAACATGACTGTAGAGAACATTTTCAGAAAACCAGATCTTTCTAGAGAAAAGAGTGAGCAAAAAACCAGAGTATGAGATACATTATAAGTATTAATTTAGTAATATTGAAAATCTAGGGTCATTTGTCTTTAGATAGAAGGCACTATAACCTATAAAAGAGTACCAGTAGTCGAACCTACCTAACGCCAAAAAAAGATCATTTTCTAGCAACCCTATTTTTAAGACAAAACTTATCTGCACAACTCCATAATCTCTGGTAAGGCAGACACTCTTTTACACTGAACATTAAAACCTCTGGAAAACATTAGTCACTGGGATGCAGGAATGTGGTTATCTATAACAAAAAAAAAATCAAGTACTTCATTTCAGTCTCCCTACTTAAAATACAATATGATTCAGCAGATGTGGGGAAGTGTGGGTACATGCTGGCAATCCACTCACACAGCATGTAATAAAAAGCTTTTCTATGATTTTGAACACCATTAAAAGGAAAGGGCTACATCACCATAAAGCAGCTACTCAAAGTGCAGCACCTCCATAGCAGAGGGAATGCTGGGTGCCTCAGATGTGATTCACAGAACCACAGTGCACAAGAGACACCCATGGGTGGCACAGGTTCTGTAGAGAGGGTGCTGCTCAAACCAGCTGCTCCCCAGGGCCTGGGCACACGGTGTGAGCGGTCAGCGCAGCGCTGTGAGCGAGGCACAGATTTGTGATGCTACTTCATGGCAGAGCATCACAAACCCCACCCTCCGCCCTTCTCCCTCTGCAGAAGCTTTAATGAAGGGGGTTCTGCATAAAGCCTGCAGATCCTGCAGGTAAGAGATAAGCTTACTCTGGACAAGCTAAAAGTATCAGGGCTATAGAAACACACACATGGAAATGAATAGTTTAGGCACAAAGTGGGCACCTGTCATTGGATTGAAATCCCTGAATTTCATGACTGACAAAAACAGAGATATTAACAGACCTAGAAGGAAATTTCTGTAATGACACCCTGCAACTTAGGAGGACTTTAAATCATGTTCTGGAAAAAATTAAAACATGGAGTCAATGAAGCTACTTAAGGCTAAGCCATGGAGACAAGGTGAACAGCCACCTTTTTTATCTTTTTAAAACTTTCTTTAAAAAGTTATTATGATTTGTTATATTTTAGTATGCATAATTTCATTTTATCTTTAGTGCCCTAGTGAGCAGAGTGATGCATTCATGACATCACTAAGTGGAGGAGAAGAATCAAAAGGCAAAAATGGTTGAGGAAACAAACCATTTTGAGAAAGTAGAGGCTATTTTGAGGAACCATGGTTATAAATTGTAAATTCAATAACCTTTGTGACCATTCTTACCTGTAAGGTAGTTAGAAGAGTTTGCATCACATAAGTCTTTCCACTAGATGTATGTCCATAGATAAAGATGGATGGAAAACTAAACTGCTGACGCTAAAGGGAAAAAAAAAAGTTGTTTCCATTTCAATTCTTTTCATTCAACAGATAAATGATTTAACAATGAACTTTCCCCCTGAATGAAAAGTTATCTCCTCAATTGAGGCATTAAATACAAAGTACACTGATTATTATGGAATGAACAAGATCAGGTTTTATGTTACATCTTTGCTGGAATTCTGGGTGGGTAAGTGAACTGCCAGCTAAACTGCTACAACAAACAACAAAAACACAAACACAGAGAAAAGCAGTGGGCTCTTAATTCAAATTAGTTAACTAACTGAAACAAAATCTTGGCAAGCACAAATTGCAAACCATAAATTCCCTTAGATTCTGCAAACACTACAAATTGCTGTTCATTAGGACCAAACAGAAAATAATTAAATAGTGTGAAAGAGGAGATGGTAAAGTTTGCTCTTCTTTCACAAAGCAATATTTGATGTATCTATTTATTTAATGGTCTTGATACTGTTTATTTAATGTAATTTTTTAAGATGCAAGAAAAAGTGAATTACTCTTTTTTTTCCATTCTGAACAGGTTTTCACACATGTGAAAATGAAAATACGGGTTTGTGTTTTCATTTCTAAGAATTTTGTATATTGACCTAAAAATGAATACAAAAATAAAATTGACACTTTTTTATGAAAAAGAAGTTTTCTTCTTTTTCATAAGAAGAGTTGCTGTCACTATGCTTGTAACACATGCATAAAACTTGAATACTGTAATTTGATTTTATTATTATTAGTATCTGTAATTAAAGACAGAGAACAGATACTAATTTCCAGTTGAAATTTCCAGTTGAACTGAATGTAAGCAGACATTCTGCAAGCAATCCAGTTATAAGTTTGCAGATAAAAATCCCCATTACTTTTTACCACAGCTTTGTGAAGCAGTAACAGAATCCATTAACAAGCCAGTGTTCTCCCTCTTATGACCTCAAAACTACTAAGAACAATTTAATGTACTTAGAATTCGGGTACTCAGCTATTAGATTACAGGTCAAAACCAAAGAGACTTTCTACACTGACAGTGAAAATAAATTACCCCAGAACTTTAGATCTGGGAGGAAGAGACTTACTCCCTGGTACTAACTGGCAAAGACAGAATAGAGTTGTGGCAACATCAGATTTCAGAGAGACAAAGACACAAACAGCTCTAAGTTTGGTTAGGTCCTTCCAGCTGCAAGACACCTTTCAACCTTCCAACATACTGGAACCTACTGCCAAACACTAATGTTAAAGACGGTAACAAAAAATTAAATTTCAACAAAGAGGCAACCAAAGCATGTTCATAGTAACAAAACACCCTTAAATTTCTATTAAAAACACCCTTAAATTTCTATTCTCCCCCGAGACAGCGGAATGCCTTTGCTCTATTCAAACACAGAACACAAGGGGCACTACCTCGCCAAATATCGACAGCAACGTGGACACCTGGGACTCTCGACAAGGCACCAAACTTTCCAGGTGAAGCAGGTCAGCTGCTGGGTAGGCTGGATGCTCAAGATTAGGCATTTTGATATTCCTGTAGTTTGTCACCTAAACATGCATGTCCCTTTTGAGGTGCAGAGACAACAAATAAAGTGATCTGGAAAATAACAGGTTTTCATTATCATTGTCTTCCATACACAAAAGGAAAAAGAATGGCAATTGACATAAAATCTAAACAGACATTCTAGCTCAAGATAAGATGATATGATAGACTTATGACTATGACAGACTTAAAAACCTTTGGCAAAATTGGATTTAACTATGTAAGGCGTTATACAGACACTTCCATACCAGACAAAATCCGAGAAAGCAGATCAAAAAGGAAAGGTATATAGGATATGAGCAAATCAATACAAGAATGACCCTACTTTAGTTAACTGAGGAATTACACACTTAATTCTAGTTTATATACATTTCAAAGTAGCAAGAGAATAAAAATGAGTAAAGTAGTCACAGATCATCACCTCCCTGAACAGTCAATAAACAAGGATTTACAAACAACAGGAAAGAGGTAGGACATAGGAAAACATAAGGATTACTAACTAATAGACCTCTGGCTGCTAACAGAATGCTAACCCCATCTTGAAAGGAGCAGAGGCATATGAAGAAAAATTCAGTTGATGGTAAAGACTGGAAATACTCCTTAAAAATAGTAGGAGTCCAAACCAGTTACATAAGACTTTAATATTAATGACAATCTACCTTCTAGACAAGGACTAGATAAGGAAAAACAAAGGTCTTGATTGCTGTAACAATGGGATGGCTGAGTTTTAGTGAGCAAATACAGAAAAACACCTCAGCCAAAAATATTCTTTGTCTGCACTTCTAAAACTGCTGAAAAATGATACTTTTACCTGTTGTGAGATAGACAACATGCAGAGAGACAACTGAAATAACCTCAATAGCTGGATTCTGACTTTGTCAAACACAACACGACAATCAGAAAGAAAGTTTGGAAATTTCATTAAGGCAATAAAGATATCAACTGACAGAATCCTCTGTATGTTATCAAGACTAAGATAAAAACCAAAACACTCCTAACTAATACATTATAAGTACAGGAAAAAAGATTAGGTTAGCAGAAGGAAATCAGAAATAGCAAGATAAAGGGAAAACAAACTGATCTGAAGGAAAAATGCAGTAGTAGATTGCACTAACAGGAGAGCTACTGGAGTACAAGGAGGTCAGTAAACATAAATGTATTTATGGAAATATCTTAAAATAGAGTTCCTTTTAAGACAAATCTCTGGAAAGTATTTGCATAAATAGATTTGAGAAAATATTTTTTCTTTTATTTTTACTGCCTTCAGTTTTTTCTGAGGTAAAAGCTGGGACTGTAGAATCAACAACAGAAAAATAAGTGGAATTAATATGGAAAAAATGGATATCCCTGGTAATATACGTAATTCAGTACTTGTATTACACCTACTTGAAAGTAATCACATCACATATAACAAGGACTACAGTTAGATATCAAGAAACTAAGTCCAAAGTAACTTGAAAAGTAAGTTTACTTATAAGTCAATCACATATTAAGTATGGGAAATCAAAATAATGCTGCTATCAGGGGCAAAAAAACCCCCCACAATCATATGTATCAAGCAAACTATTTCCTATACAGAGAATCACACGAATAGTCTTGGCCCTTTTTACCAGCTTTGAACAGGTCTGTTCTGTACCAACATCTCTGCACCATATCTATTCAGATATCTATTCCAAATTGAATGAAGACACAAACCCCCAAATAGCTTGATTAAGGTTGCTCTTTAATACCTTAGCTAAGTATATAAAGAATTTAAAGAAAAAAAAGTGATAGGAGCCTCTAAAACCAAGAAAAAACAAGTAGGGAAAAAGTTCAAGAAAAGGCTGAAAATTTTGTGTAAATATAAGAAAAAAAAAATACACCCTTTTGCTCCGCTGGCTAAATGAAAACAAGGCTTGAATGTTTCCTAAATGCATCTAAAGCCATAAAGTACTTCAGACCAGCCCTGTCTGCTTCTCAAAAACCCCTGCAAATGGCAACTTTGACCAAACACACTTCAGCCCCGAATAAAAACCTACATCTCTACTGGCTATACGTAGGTGTCCTAGTCTCCAACGGGACCCCATGCAGGAGCTCACAGGAGACAGGATGCTTAGAGCAAAGTGTTCACAAAACAATTCGTATAGATTAAATGGCAATGATAACACAAAGGTAAGTATCAACCAAAGTTTGAATTCAGGATGTTCCAGCCCAGTGAAGGTTGTACGTGTGAGTCCAGCCAGACTAGGAAGGTGCAAAAGCACTTTTCAGCTGGGACCGAGTAAGGCTGTTAAGAGCACAAGTTAAACTTCATGGTGGGACTTCATTATTTACTAGGACTTCTATCAATTCACTGGTCCTAAAATACCTACACTTGGCAGTCTTTCCACACTCTAGCATAAAATATATAAAAATGACTGAATTTAAGATATTAGCACGGTTCTGCGTCCCCTCAGGCCCTACAACCCCCCTGGCCGACACGGGTGTGCCTTGGCTGAGGGGGAATGACGACCCCCGACCTCCATCGAGCGCGGCTTAAGGACTCCTTCCGCCATGTGAGAGGCTGCGGGTGCTCCCGGCCCCGGGGGCGGCTCAGCCCGCGGCGGGTTTCGCTCCCGCCCCGATTCCCACCGGGCAGACGGAGCAGAAGCAGGTGTGCCCCTCCTGCTCCTCACTGCGCTCCTTCCCGCCCGCCCCNCGTTCTGCCGCTTACCGAGCTGGGTATCCCACGGGGTATCCTTGTGTTATCGCCAGGGAGAGCTGCTCGGGGCGTTCTGCCGCTTACCGAGCTGGGTATCCCACGGGGTATCCTTGTGTTATCGCCAGGGAGAGCTGCTCGGGGCGTTCTGCCGCTTACCGAGCTGGGTATCCCACGGGGTATCCTGTTTTATCCCACTGGGAGAGCCGCTCGGGGCACTCTGCTGCTTACCGGGCTGGGTATCCCACAGGATATCCTGTGTTATCCCCAGGGAGAGCCTCCCGGGGCACTGTGCCGCTTACCCAGCCGGGTATCCCACAGGATATCCTGTGTTATCCCAGGGAGAGCTGCCTGGGGCACTCTGCCGCTTACCCAGCCGGGTATCCCGTGGGGTATCCTGTGTTATCCCAGGGAGAGCCTCCCGGAGCACTGTGCCGCTTACCCAGCCGGGTATCCCGTGGGATAGTCTGTGTTATCCCAGGGAGAGCCGTCCGGGGCATTGTGCCGCTTACCCAGCCGGGTATCCCACAGGATATCCTGTGTTATTCCTCAGTGAGAGGCGCCGGAGCGCTCTGCCGCTGCGGGAGCCCCCGAGCTGAGGCATTTCTCCCACAGGGAAGGGCGTGAGGGTGTTGCAAAATGCGAAACCTGTAAACTTTTCTTAAGAAGGGATGTTCTTTGATCTTTGTATACATTGAAATTAAATCAACAAGAAGGGAGAATTAATACGTGGAACAGAGAAAGGCTAGCAAGCTCTAAGTGGTGACGAGGTGTTAGGTAGACGAGTTACTTGGTAGAACTGCCGTGTTGAGGTCGAGGGATGGACACGATCATTTCAATGATCTCAGACCTCGGGAGTTTAACAAAGCTTGGGAAGAAGGATGTGCTGCTGGTAGTGGACACAAAGGATGCAGAATTTACGGGCCTCAGGGACAGTTGGCAGAACACCCGAGATAAGCAAAAACCTTAAAAAGCCAACTGTACCAAATCAGCTCCGACTGGGTAAAATGTAATTCCTGCAGGGGCAGATGGTGACCATGGACCCAAGAAACGCCCAGACCCAAAAGAAGAGAAAGTTTGAGCATGCGGACTAATTAGCATGGGAAGGAAGAGAATCATTAGCTAATGAATACTATTTAATAAGAGAACTTTGTAACTTGTTGGAGATGAACACTAACTCTATTGTTTGCTAAAGTGTACAAATAGTAAAAAGTTTTGATAGCTGGGGTGTTTGATTTCTGGAATATCACCAAGGCTTGTGCAACTCAAGAAATAATAATCAGTATCTCTACTGAGTGTATAATTATTGGCTTGTTGCACACTAGGTAACAAATCTGATTTTTGTGGACAAGTGGAACCTAGCTTATATATATAAAGTGCACATAACTTATGTGTATTCATACACAAAACCGCTTGAAGCCAGGTCTGTGCAGCCTCTGCTCCAGTCAAGCTCTGAAAATACATAACCATAGGTTCACATTACAGCTGAAGTTATATTATGCATAAGCAGTGCACACTGTATTAGAGGGATAAATGTGACAACTTCATGCTGGGTTATGAAAGCTAAAGTGATAAACTCCTTCTGTACTCAGAGTAGGGTGAAATGTTGAAGAAGTAAATAAGACTTAGGTGAATCAAGCATGGCTTATTTTTAGCAGTCAGGATTTTTTGTAAATATGCATGCACATGCACAATCATCACAGCTTGGCCTGAACAGTATTTCAGATCTTCAGATATATATTGTAAATTTATAGACCAAAACCAATCTGAATGGAATTAGGTAAAGAGAATCAAAAACAAACAAACAAAAAGACCAACTGATTTATGGCTACCTATACAAATTTGTGTACAGTCTTGTTTGGTTGTTTGTTTGTTTTTTTAATGGTCTGCTATTTATCACAGTTTGGACACAGCATAATAATATGGTGAAATTATTGTTACTACTACTGAATTTTCATACATGTGTACAAAAGTTATAGTATTGCTAGTTCAGTCCACTTCATGACTTGTCAAAAAATCTTTATTTGGAAGAATAAGTATGTTTTAAAGTGTCGTATCAAGGCATATGCTCCCCAATAGAGTGAAATACTTTTTTTTCTAGCTTTGGAAACCATGAAATCTATTGGGGCAGATTGCTCTGCATACAGATAGACCATGTTTCAGAAAAAAAATCCCTAATATAATAACTGAAATAAGTCTCCATAAGTCCACATTTGTGTAGTGTATGTGAGAAATGAAATTAAATATTTGGAAGCAGTTCTTAGTGATGTTTAGAACTTGCATCTTCTATGGATGACTACTGAGTAAATCTGAAATTTGGGTTGGAGTTGACCAGGAATCCTAAAAAAAGGAGGTCAGTTTTTAAACATAAAGTTTCAATTCAGTGGTTATGTTGGAGAATCAATGGTTCAGGCTGGAGTGCCTCCCAAGGTCCCTTTAATGCAGCATAGATCCATATTACCTCAGAGGAGAGTCTCACTCTCCCTGCTGCTTTCCCACTTCTGCTCATTTTCTGCTCCTAGGATTTGTGTGGTTTATAAAGAGAGCTTGTTGAGGGAACCAGTCCAGCTGAACTCAAACCAAGAGACAATTCAGTGATTGCAGCCTCACTTCCAAAAGCCTGCTTATTAACTGAGTGGGACCTCCACTCCTGCCTCCTTTAGCTTCTAGTCTGCAGTTGAAACAAAATACCCAGTAACAGTTCTGTTTATTAATCCAAAGTGCCACCATTAATACCATGAGTTAAAAAAAAACCCAAAAAACTAAACCAAACCAAAAAAACCCAAACCAAACCAAACCAAAAAAAAAAAAAAAACCAAAACACCCAAACAAACAAACAAAAAAACCCCACCTCTATAGCTTTAATAATTTAAAATCATTGAGACTATTGTTATTGATTGAAATGGTGGGACTATAATGCTAGGGTTTTGCAGAACTCACCTAAAGTAACTACCACAGAATCCTGGACTCCTAAATCTGCAAATGAAAAACTATTGCTGAAGACCACTGAACAGTTCTGCCAATTACTTGGACATATCAGTGTCCATATATTCCTTCAGAAAGTCTCTACTTCCCAGTAAAACTGCTTAAATTTAGTAAGTGTGACTTTTATTTTCCTTCAAGAGGCCAAAACTGTAGCAGTTTTGCTACTGCTACTTCAGTAGCAGTTGCTAGAGATAGAACTCATGCCTAAGTATAGCTGGTTATGTGTAGCATAATAAATTTCAGTTTAGATCTTCCATCAAACACAGTTTTCACTGATGTCACTCAATAAGCATTTCTGAAGAGCTTTAAATTATTTCTTAATTTATACTAAGTTGTCACATGTCTTTTTATCTTATTCTGACTATGAGTTGCTTAGATACCAAATATATTCAAAATGAGAAGTAAACAGTAAACTGAGGCTTGAAACTTGCATGTAACAGAGCACAAGGTCAACCTTTCTCACTGTGTTTGTGGTCTGATATTTTATATTAACACTTTTTTTTTTTTGTGAAACTTATTTTCAGTACCGATAGTGATTAATTTTCATTCAAGTTTTTGCATCCATAGTTCCAGTCAGCAGCAAACTTTAAATACAGAATATTTACTCATTTGGTTCAAATCACTGGGATTCCTCATTTCTTAAACTTCTGTAGTTAAGTGAATTGCAGGATTCTGTTCTTTATATATGTCTTTCCATGTATCTAAATAGAACCATGTATAGTACCCATACATATTTATCTAGGTTCTGTATGTATGTAAAGCTATACAGAGGGAATTGTGTATATAGAATATGTGCAGTATTTTTTTTAATTTCTCCCTTTTCTTTCCAAGATACATTTCACCAGAGATGCCATTGTGTAGAGTGCTATTGAGACTGCATGCAGACTATTTTTTAGCAGTCTCTTCCTATTCCAAAAAGTCAATTGCAGCTGACAAAGGTGCAGAAAAGCACTTTGACAAAGAGCAGGAAGAAATTATTACTTTGGAAAGATGTTCACTTGAAAGCACCATTGAGGTGGTTTAAGAAATGACTGCCATCACATTTCCTGCCTTGTTGGATGATACAGTTCTTTCAACAGAGCAAATGGAAAGGATAGTGTCATTATCTACCTCTACACAAATCCTCAACTTAAATTCCCAGGTAAAGATTGTTTAAAATATATACAGGGTGATTTTTCTTCGAAATGGATGAAAAGATCTCAAGTGACTTATCTCCTCATTGTCCTTATAATGAAACAAGAAAGTTCAGGGTTAGTTAGGCTTCATAAAAGCAGATTTGAATGAAAGGGCTTTGAGTTGCATCAGGGGAAATAGTCCCTGGAGACAATTCTGTGGGCTGTGAATGGCAGGAGCACTGTATATTCCCTTCACATCTTTTGCTGACTCCAAGTCATCCCCCGAGTCTGTGCCAAGGGGTAACGCCAGTGGTGACCTGGCACTGCTCACAGCCAGCAGGGGTTCTCTTCCACCAGCACTTGGCAGCAGAATCAGAAACTCAGATTTGATCCATAATTTTTCATTAAGTTTGCTAAAGATAGACAATGATGAATGTTTAACAATCTAGTCATTAGTGATTATAATCACCAACAGTGGATTTTCAAGGAATTAGGAGTAATTAAGCTCTCATTTAAACTCATCAATATGGAAAACAGTAATTCTATGGATTAAATACTCCCGTAGCATCTAATGCAGATGATTTTGCAGACAGAAATATATGATGAACGATCTAGAGTTTGAGATCTCCAAATGAGATCTCACAAAAATATCACCATAGGCAATTACGGCTAAATTTCAGCTGGTTGCTCAGACAAATCTGTTGCATGGTATCATAACAGTTTACTTACAATTTAGGGGGAAGCAATTTTCCCTCGAGGGAAGCAATCTGCTAAAGGTGATGGAGAGAAAATAAATACCTTTCTTCAAGCTGCCAATAAACAAAGTCAATTCATACTGGTGATTCTTAATTTTTAGTTACATTTCCATTAATTCTAAGCATGTTTGTTTTCCAAATAATTTTTTCTGGGCAAATGATGGTCTGCCACCAACATCCTCAGCCAAATCAGTGTATTAACTAACTAGTATGTTTATTTCTCTAAGAAGGTACATAGAAGATGGCAAGGATGTACGTACTCCTCACTAAGAACAGTTACCAGGAGTGCATCAGTTTTGAATACAGAACTGCTGAGGTTTGATAAGTTATTTTTTATTCTTTGTAAATCAGAAGGCCAAGGAAGGTGAATGTCATTATAGGTATGTAACCAAAACCTGTCACTTATCATTATATATTTAGATTATGTAAGTTGTGCCAAAGTAATGCCATTTCTAGCTCAGGTTAGTTCTCCCTGGAAATTCTTGGTTTACTTGCCTAAATGCCTGAACATTGACTGAATTAATTAGGCATGTGAGTTTGGACTCAATGAATTTGCATAACTGGCATTTGTTTGTGGATTCCAGTGTGAATTGAAATAAAACTGAACTTGTTTTCATCTATAGTAAACTCCCCATAGTGTCAAAAAGTAACTCACACTACATTTATCTTCATTCATGTGCTGGGGTCCCCTGAGCAGAGCCTGACAGCCTTGGCTTGCAGCTTTTCCCCAGTTACAGTCTGCAGCACTGGAACATGACATCCTAGCAATTTTATAGTGATTTTTTTTATCTCTCTTGACGTCATTTGTGATGCAGAATTCACATTCCCAGGAAGCATAATCTGTTGTGAGGGTTTTGCTTTCCTCAAATTGGACATATAACTGTTGATACATTCATTGCACAGTGGTTTTCTTTCATGTGAGGTTGGTATTATTTTGAAAATGGTTGAGTTGATTGTTGTTTCATACTCACAGCAATATCATTTCCATGGGATTTCTTTTGCTAACTTCCAATAAATTATGATAGAGCATAACCTTTTTTTTTTTTTTTTTTGTCAATATAGAATTGGAAGTTAAATTTTAAAAGAAAATCAACAAAATATTGAGTCTTCAAGAGAACATAGAAACTGAGTCATCACATTTGTGGACTAAACTTTAATATCACATTTTTAGTCTGGAAAAGTAGAAAGCAGTTAAATTTCACTGAGGTCAGATAGACTACTTCTTGAGGCTATTAAGAAATCCTATCTACTTCTCATCTTGAAATTTTCCTTCAGCTTATTTTCCATGACCATATAACTGTCTCTGTCTTACGTCAAACTCTCAGAAAAATAAATTTGACATTTAGATAACTGCATTGGAAAAAAAAAATCCATGCTAACAATTTTTAATAATCCTAATTAATCATTGATTAGTGCTAATGACAGAAAAAAATTATTTGCTGTTTGCACTGAGCTGAATTAATTTACTTGTAAAATGAATACAATTAACTACTAAGACTAACAGTGATAATGTATTAACCTCCCATTTCTAATGCACTATAACAATTAAAAAGTGTCTGTTTGTTAAGTGATAAGCAATGAAAAGCAAGGTAGTTTCAGGTGGTAAACCTTTCATTACATTTATCACAAATGTGTTGTGATTTCTTTTAACTACAATAAATAATACATGATTTGGAGAGAGAAGCAGTACAAACCTTGGTAGATACAGGTATTTTTTCTTACAGTACCCTTTGGGTAGCAATAAATGACCATGTAGGGCCAACCTCTTTCTTCTTCATGTCTTTCAGCTACTTTGTCAATATTTATAACAACTGTCGTTTTTCTCAAAGCATTCTAGCACTTAACTTACACAACCTATATTCAGCTTTTATCTATAGAAAAATCTGTGCTGCCTTTGACAACTTCTGCACTTAGAAATGTTTTTTTCAGCCCTTTACTTACTAGTATGGTCTCATAATCAGGTATGCCCTGTGCTTGTGACATCCAAACAGTTTTTTTGCTTATTATTTTAATAGTCAAAATTGAGTATTTAAATATCAGCATGGAAACCACATGCGGTATTTCACTGATACCATATACTGATCATCATATTCCAGTTTCAGGCTTCTGTTTGGAATCCCCATCTGTAGGTCCAGTGATTTTTGATCCCTTGATTTATCTATTTTTATGAGAAGTTCGCTATCAACAGGCTGTTTATTGGACCATGTAGGTGATAAGTGTATATAGATGACAAGTATATGTCCCCTTTCTGGGTTAAGTGAAGGTGGCCCATCCACCTGTGTCTAAATGAATAAGTTATAAGTGTGGGTGATTCAGTCTGTCAGCACTTCTCAATGCAAAACAAGGCTTTGCCCAACTACTAAGACCCCCACCATCCCCTAGGATCTTTGCATAATATTCCAAGGGATGATCAGATGCTTCATAATTATGACCTATATATTCTGTTCTGATATGTGAGGTTGCAGTTCAAGAAACTGGAAACACATAGACTGGAGACAGATCAGGTTAATCACCAGAGTGAACCATAATTACAGTATAACAGAAGCCTAATTATTGCTTTGTTTTTTCTTTTCCTTGATATATATCATAAAAAGGGTAGTGTTAAGGAAGAAACTGGAAAGAGAAAATTCTGCTGAAATATCAGATGTATAAAAACCTTTTTAACCATAGATGGTGTTGATTGGAAGGATAATGTTAGTTTGCACCGTGAGTTGATCAGAGATGCACGCAACATTTCCTGTTAAAAGGTGGGGAGATGGTGTGTGGTGATGGGTTATATATGCAAAAGTGCTGCTCTGAATGAGACATCATTTCAGAGTAAAGAGATCCATGATGGTGATTGGGTTACAAGTGACCAGGAAGATGGAGATGTTGCCCACAGGAAATCAAGAAAGAGGATTCAGCCAGGCTGAGAACTCTGGATTAGACCCTTTAAACTCAGCATGACTCAGAGGACTGATGTGAGAAGGAGAGGCTGTGATTTTTACTTTTGTACAAAAGAGGACTGACTTAAAAAGAGAGAGTTATTGCTGAGCTAGAATAGAGGTAGGAGCTAAATCTGTTTTCAGTAGAGAAGATGAGAAGATTTAAAAGAAAAAAGGAGTCTGCTGGTGCTCTATCAAGAAGAATTCTTTCAACTATGAGTAAAAAGCACTTTCATTTGAGGACATTTCAACTGATGATTTCAAACTTCCAGACTACAGTAATTGTTTTCTCTCCAAAACTAGTGATTCTGCCAAACCCCATCTTTCTGTCAATATGTATTTGCTGATATCTCAGTTTTATTTGTTTACATGTCTCAAGACACTGCATGTCTAGAATTCTGTTCCATTCTGAAAAGATCAAAGGCAAAACAGTATAACAGCTACATCAATTATTTATTAATCAAGTCATGATGTTGAAGGTGTCATTATTAAAATACAACTACAGCTCAAAAGAGAATGCTGACCTCTGCTCCAGCTTGGCCCAGTAAAGGAACTTGCATGTCAAAGCTCTTAATTTTTAAATTGCCATTGTTACCAAGACTTCCCCAGCAGATAAAACCCAATAGCATCAGTGATGTTTGAATTCAGGCATGGCAGAAGTGCCTGTGCTGTGTAGACCTCCTGTATGTCTTGGTAGGTTGTCACATGTTCACAGAACATTCCAGAAAGGCCTTCCCGAGAATGTGATGCTGTTAGGGAAAAGGGAAGTTTCTACTTTTTTGTTGCATCGTGTGGGGCCAGGCTGATGCTGCAGAGGTAAAAATGAAGCTGTTTGGACTTTCGGCACCCTGGGCTACTACACTGGGGATCCTGAGCCTTTTGTCCTTCACAGTCACTGCATGAGCAACACTGGCTTAAAAGGACACATTTCTATCCATGACAATAAGAGAGAAATCAAGAAGTAAGGAAACTTGGTACAGATTGCAGGGATGATCCCACACTCTGCATGCAAAGCTATTGATGGAGAATGAATACATGCTGTAAGAAGGCCTGCTTGGAACATCTGTCAGGCTTATAAATAGCTGCATATTCCCAGAAGATATAAGAAGGGTAAAAAGAAAAAGATACTCTGCTTTGTGCCTGCTGCTGCTAGCCAAAATATTCATTAATATGGATCACAAGGTAGGAGTGAAATTTGTAGCCAGCAGCTGATCCAGGTGTAGTGCATTTCTTATTAGTAGTTCTATACTGAAACTCCACAAGCATTGAGGAAGAAATGAGGGAGCAGGCAGAAATAATATGGGAATCTGTATGTTTAGGGTAAAGATAAGTCTCCTGCTACTGACCCCTTCTTCAGTGCTGTGCAGGGCTTGGCAGTGTCTACCAGCTGCCACAAACGTGCTGGTGGAGAATGGAAATGCCATTTTTCAAAACAGGTTTAAAGAGCATTCTAACATCCTGGTGCATCACCCCCAGCTAAGCTTCATTTCAGCACACATTACACAGAGCCAGCAGAATCACTAGTTACAGAACAGGAAAATAAAATTTCCATGTGTCTGTAACCTATTTTCCCATTCTCTTGTGTTGGAGATTGTTGGTTTGGGCTTTGTGCCTTCTTTAATAACCTCAGAGGCTTAAAAGCCTTTTGGAAATGAGCACACACTGTACCCTTCAGGACAAGTGATAACTTCCAGGACATGTGCAATAATGATGCCATCCTATCTAACCACTAACACAAGGAATGTGTATCTACAGGTCCAGCTCAGAAAACGTGAGGGAACTTTGCTCAGCTTTGTTAGACTGTTCTCTTATGTGGAGATGAATTTTATCACATAACTAAATTTTCATTCAAGAAAGCACTTTTGCTTTCTAGAGTTATCCCTAAAACAAAATTCAGATATATTGCTTTGGTATTAAATTTGTTTGGGAGCGGGAACTCCCACTGTTACCCCAAAGCTGTGTTTCACTTCTAAAGCATTATATTGAAGCAGAAAGATATTTGCAAGTCAGTTTTTAAAACTATAATATTTCACTTGAGTTGCATTTATGTGGCGTGAGGAAAGAACCTCTCCAATGTTTTTATTGTATCATTTACATTGCAGTCAGGTTCTCAATAACTCACTTGGAGTATTTGGTATTTCATGGTTTGTGCTGTAGTCTCCACTAATAAACCCAGACAGGACAGGAGGCCACATGCCACACCACTTAGGGATAACCAGAGCTGGGTGCAGAAGTTAAAAATCTGCCTCTACTTTGAATGCTGCTTAGTCTGTTCAGGGGCCATAAAAGCTCTTTCTTGTTCCATTCTCCCTGTCCTACGGCTTCATCCAAGCCATGCTGGCTACAGACTAGCAAATGGAGCACAGCCCTGCTATGTTTTCCATCCAACAGCTCTGGGAGTGGTTGAAATCCTCCATGAGGGCAAGGACTTCAGAGCATGAGGCTGTCCTTATCTGTGTATAGAGGGCCTCATCTGTTTGGTGTTCCTCTAGCAGAACCACACATATTTAATGTAAAGCATATGTTTAAATGCCACCAGGATGCCTGGAACAAATTTTTACAGGAAAAAAGCTGTCAGCATGAACTGATGTGCATCAGCCCGTATTTGAAGCACAGTGGTTTCAAATACATTGACAAATCCCCTGTGTGACTCTTGTGTGTGTTTGATTTAATTACTGCATGTGATAGCCCTTAGGGGAACCATCTGATTTTTTCATGTACTGTATTGGTTGTTAAACCTCATGTGAAGGAAACCAGCAAGAAGTATGTGTAGCATGAGAAAGATTGATGTTTCTCCTGTATCACTCAGGCTGTAACTAATATCAGCCATTCCTCCAAGGGTAAGGGCTCTGAAAGAAGCTTATACAGCCCCTAACTGATGGAAAATATTGGATCCTTAAGTTTGGACTCTTGCCTAGCACCCCTGGAAATTCAAGTTTTCATTGGAGTTGAAATGGGAGGTGTGTGGTGGGGGCACTGTCGTCTGGAATAGATGAACAGGGACTACTTCATGATTTCTGCATCATTGAATTCTCCAGAGCTTGTGTTACTATTTCCATTAAGTGTTAAAACTGTCTTTAAAGAGGAATTACTCTCCTCTTCAGGCTTTCAGTATGTACTCTGCAAGAGACTAAAAACATTAATTAGCATCAGTGCCACCTTCTCTCTTTCCATTCAGCTGAAAGCCTGCACTGGATTCTCCACCTCCTGTGTTGAGGCTGGAGGCTGCTCAGGACTCCTGCCCTAGATTTGCTTTACAAGGGCTCAGAAGAAGAGGGACTGTTTCACAAGCATTACTACAAGAAGGACCTCTGAAAATTGAGTTGTTTATATCATTCAGAACAGTGCATTGCATGCCAAAATCCCACACTATTTGCTGGGTTTACTTGTCTGTCCACATAGACTTGGACTGCACAGTCCATCCAAGTAGAGTAATTAAAAAGTCATTATTACTGATAACAAAATACTTGCAATTTCATCTTTCCTCTTTTGGATTTCTCTGTGACACAGGTATTTCTTCAATCCCCGCTTTTGTTGTCTGTGTGATGTCCAGTACATCCATTGCAGTCTCTGGAGAAACACACAAAGCTTTAGGTATCAGCCACTATTAAAATAAACTTAGTAAAGGAAAAAGCAAGCCCAACCATTGTCATTTAATTTCAGCAGCTTTTCCTTTCAGCAGCTTTTCAGTCTGTGCCCTAGATTATGTGGGCATACTTCCATCGTTGGAGATGGAAACATACCTTGAAGCATACCCAGAAGCAACATTTTTCAAGTCTACCTTAAGAATGAGCAGCTATTAAAATTTTAAAAAATAATATAAAGAGATACTAGCGTTTCTTATAATTTGTGAACAGCAAGAACAGTACTTTAGTCCTCCCCTGGTCTCTTTGTAGTAACATGTTATTCCAGTGCACTGAATGGCTTTAAATGAAAGTGAGTCCTGGCTATGGAATGCCATAGGTCTGGCTGCAACAGATTCCTAATTTCAAGTACACTGTCTGACCAATGCTTATTGCAGCTTTAAGGTTTTTAAATTTGAATTTTTGATTAGGCCCAAATGACCAGGTGAGCTCCAGCAGTGGAAGGAGCTGAGTGCTGTCCCTGTTGGCAGCAGAGGAGTTAACCAGGCAGTATCTGAGATGCACACTGGCCCCCAGCAGAAAAACAAAGCTAATGGCAAGTGACAACCTGCTCTCCTGCAGCTCCAGCTGCAGAATCCCTATGGCAACTTAGCCAAAATGAAACTGTCCTCACCCACGTGTCTCTGCAATTGCAGGAAGCTCTCTCTGAGTGCCCAAAAAAGCAAGTGAACCTGACAGCAGATATGCTCTCTTGTCACCACAGGGATAAGGTATATCTTCAGCAATTTTTTACAGAGACCATCTTATCCAGATCATCTTCGTAACAAAAACCATGACTACTTTTCACTCTATTCTTAGCAAAAAGAATCCTCAAAAAAAAAAAAAAAATCCTGCCATGCTCAGCAGTGTGTAATTCACTGATCTCTGCAACAGCCACAAATCAGCAGTAACCTAGTCTTTTGAATATATTGTTAGCACCACAGACGAGAGGATGAACAGACTGAAACAGATGAATATACTAAGGACATTTTAATGGTTATTTTAAGACCTCCTTAATCCAGTCTCTGTGCTTGAATTTACAGAATCCATGCTACAAGGTTTGTGTTTCAACATCGTTACATCATCAAATACTGCTGGAGGGGCCTCAACACATTTAGATTTTTTAAAAGTCTAAAAAATCTGAAGAAACCTTTGGAAAATGTCAAACAACATTTAAGCAAGTTACATTCCCCATTAGTAGCAGGGAAGGTAGCAGAATGTTTTGTGCCTGCAAGCTTTTTGTATTACTTCTTAGTTCTGTACTATCCACAAATAAAATTTGGCTGAGCACATAAATTAACATTTACTTGATTCTGCCTTTCCATTCTCTTAACTCTTGATATTTTGATTCCTATTTCTATAAAAATCATCTCATTTTTATTTCAGTCTGTTTTCAGCTAAACATGAAAAATCTATAATACCTGTTGCAACTTCAGGAGGCATTCATTATTTACTATTTATCCATGAAACATTTTGAACATTTTTATGGGTCTTGATCATTGTCATATTTTATATATAAATACATTTTGAGATATTTTTGCTAGGGAAGTAACTGTGACTCTACCTGCAAGGAAATTTCCAGATTTCCCCATATCAGAAAGGCATGTTGACTGCTGAAATCTTCAAGAGATACTTGAAGACTTGAAAAAGGTCATCCTAGCAGCATTAGAGCTGTGCAGCCAGCTGGGACTTGAGCTGCAGCAACTAGTTCATTTGTGCACCAATGCAATAGCATTTTAACCTACAGCTGCTGATCCAGAAATTCTGGAATTGGATGTTTTCAGCCTCACCTTAATTTTCCCCTGAAGGACATGCAGGAAACTCAGTATTTCCCCAATTTTTTTCACTTTACTGAACTGTCAGTCCAGTATGTATCCTCACACCTTGATTTGCATGGCTCTTAGTGGGTCTGATTCATACAGAGCTCTGGTTCCCACTCACAGGACACATTCAGCAGCCAGGAAGGGACAATCATCAACTGCCTGATGTCAAAGAAGAACCCTGGACCTTTTCTCTTTTTTTTTTTTTGCTGGTAGGCTAGAGTATGAAACATGCAAATTTCCCTGTAATCCAGACTGGAATATTAAGGCATAGCATTTGCTGGTTTTTTCTGTCTGTAGAAGAAAAAATGCTGGTCAGTCCTTCATTGGTACAAAGATCTGCTACTGAATGAATCTACTTTTCTGAGACTGAGTTTCTGAGACTGCTGAGAAGTTGAGACTCCATTGTCTGAGGATTAAGAAGGCCTCACTAGCATTCAATAGACTTTGATGTAAGATGTTCAAGAAAAGGATTGTTTAAATAGGAGTCATGTATGTGATGATTTAAGAATATAAGCAAGGTGGGCCTTTGACAGCATGGTAAAATCCTATTAAACCAGCAGAAAATTAGGTGAAAGGGGTGTGGTTTTCATTCTACCCAAAGAGTTTTTGTCTGAAGGCTCTGCTTTCTGTTTCTAGCTGCATTAGGCAGTCAAATGGAGAGGTAACCTCTCCACACAAGGTTTGTCTCTATAAGTAAGAAATAACATCTCTTCTCACCTGATCTGATGTGGAATTGCTATAATTTTTAACTTGATTTTCCTCTCAAAACTAATCTTACCGAGTCCAAGTGTCTTGGAATGATTCAAATAATAACACATTTCTCCATGTTCTATTGCCTCCCAATAGAATAACATACCCCAGTTTAAAAGCAGACTGTCCTTCCACAACCAATACAATAAAACCCAGGGATTCCCTTGTTATTCACAGCATGACCAAAGTCCTCAAAGAGCAGTCAGTGTGATTTTTCAGTTGCAATGTGGATCACAGGTCAGGAAGTCTGCCCCTCAGCAATTTTACCGTGTGCACAGGGGTCAGGCTGATCTGTGTCCAAGAAGAAGCTGCACAGCTACAGTTCAGATAAGGCTCACCCCACACATCCTGCTAAGAGAGAGTTGTACCTGCTCTGGGTCAGTGCCATGCTGGCACAGCACAGGGCTGGCCCCAGGCTCAGACCAGAAATGTTTGCATCTGCCCGTACAAGAGCACACAAAGAGGTGTCTGTGCTTCCAGATCTTCTCTCACTATAAGCATGGTCATTTTGCATTTTAAGGAACAGAAATTTTTGCATCCAGAATTTTATAATAACATTTGCAGTTAAACTGTGGTTTTCTTTGGGGTGATCCTATGGAAATTATTCATTTATATGCCACATTAATTACTACTAAAATTCCCAACTCTTGTCAGGGTACAAGCAGTCCAGGGAACTCATTATCATTATTTACCATATGAATCAGGAAATGCAGTAGTACATGCTAAACAGTGAAAAGATGTTCAGGTGCCATGCCAGGGACTTCTCTGTTGTGTTTCTGTTGTTATGTACTGCATAATCCGAGATGGTGATGCCTATCTATCTCTTCCCTTGAATGATTAGAAACCTTTCTTGTCAGAATATATTTAGAATATGGTTTGTCTTTCACTGCTTTTAGTTCCCAAAGCAATTACATCAGAGAGACTTAGGACTGGACAAGTGTGATTTTTTTTTAATAGATGAAGTTTTATCTCTAGAAACCTACTATTGATGCATATTCTGGATGTGTGGGTGCCTACCCTGCCAGAATCATTATTTCCCTGATGATATTGAAAACAATCTCTGAAAAAGAGGATGGTGCTGCTGTACCTAAGTCAGTATGGGAATTTTGTTCTGTTATGAATTCCAGTTTTAGGAAGACCTAGATACAAATAGATAGAAGTTTAGGTTGGAGGGCACCCTGGCTTCTCATTGCTCTCTGCTCTTGATTCTGATTTCTGTACCTGACTAAGGACAGTGACTGCTCTGAGGACATCATTTCTGGATTTCCTACAGCCCTTACATGCAGAGATAATGGCATACATTTCCATAAAGTGAGAATAAAGAATATCAAATAAAGTTATAATGGTGGCTGGATTGGGTGACAGTGTGTGTTTGTAATTATTTCATCTAAATTTATTTCGCAAACCATCTCCAAGGCATACATGATCATGTGGCACAGCGCAATTCCCCTAAATGCAAAGAACACAAATTTCTCAACAAAGTCATTTTATCTAGCAAAAGCATAAATATGCAACTAAAAGTCAGATGAAAACAATTCAAAGTTTCTATTTTTAATTTCTCTTTACATCCTAATGTAATGAGGAAGAGATGGTAAAGCAACAGCAGAGAACAGAAAGAGGATATCTGGCAAGTGGGTCAAGTTTCTTAGAATAAGATATTTATTTGAAATAATACAAATTAATTTAACAAAGTTGAGAGTGCAAGGGCAAAGAGACAGAAAATCCAGAGTATGGAGAGGAGATGGTCTAGTCTTGCATCCTCTAGAACTGACCCATAGAAGTTTAATGGCTTTGGACTACTTAGTTTTGCAAAACCCTATCTAGCAAAAAAATCAATCTCCTTGCAAGGCATCCAGCCCTGGCCCATGCTCTATAATTCAGAGAGAATTAAGTTCACTTCTTTGGTAACACAAATTGGGAGGAGGTTTCTGGAAAGAACTGACTGAGATTGACAGCGGGACTGGAGAGGCTGAATGGCTTCATGAGAGAGGTGCAGGAATGGGGGAAGAGTGCCAGCTCCACTCTGCAGTGTAGGGCTGAATCTTAATGTCCATTGGATTTAGGAATACAACAAAAATTGTCTTTGTTTTAGCAGGCAGTTTTAAAACGAACACACACACACAAAAAGAAAATGCCACTACTGGTTTGTTTTGGTTTTAGTCCATTCGAGCATAAAAGCTACTCTTCTATCTCAGGCTATTGGCACACTTTTTCACCTTGCTGCATGTGATCTTACTACCTCTTATACAAGCAATACACATTCAGATGTAGAATACTGGTTTCTGTAGCTAGGGATATAAAGCCAAATAACTTAGAAATATAATAAATAATCATCCGTGGTCCATCTATTTCAGACAACTGCAACAAAGAAGTCGGTGACTATCTCTCTGTGAGTGGGAGATAATAACTTGCATCTTGATAACTTTGAAACAATAAATATGTAGGCCAGTTTTTAAGGCAATACATAGCAGTCAGCCATTTCTTCCTTCCTATATGTCAGTGTCTTTTCCCTTCTCTCTTTCTTCTTTTAGATCAGGCCTCTGAACAGATAAGTTATGTTTCTATTGTAATCTGAAGAACTGAGTACACAAAAGGGCAACATCTTTCTCAGAATTAAATAGCCTGTTCATCAGCAAGACACTGCACATGTGTTAAGACACAGTGCTAGTGTATTTTTCCTGCTGTTTCTCTGGTAATAATAGCTTGAGCTTGCAGACCTTGGCACTTTAAGGAGCATTAGCCCCATGTTGCTTAGAATATTTGCAAATGTGCAAAATTACTTTCATATTTGCCCCCACAAAGATAATTAAGTAATTTAGAAAAGAATAATATCATCTAGAAAGAAAAGGCTCAGCTTCCATGTCATCAGTTATGCGTTACTGAAGGTGAGGGAGGATCATTTCTGCAGAGTGCAGAGGCCACCTGCCATTTGCTTAAATATTTGCAGGTGCTCTGGTAGGATTTGGGGAGGGCAATGGAGGTCTCTTTGATAAAGATATATTTCACACATAGCAAAGTCTGAATAAGTGCTCTGAGCACTTCATTCCAAGCTTTCCATGGGGTCTCAGCCCCTGCTGCACTTGGCTGAATGCATTCAATTTGTGCTGATTTCAGCAGTTAAATGTCACAGGCCTGTATCATTACTTGTAAACACTGGGTACCAGGGACACAAATGAAGGAGCTGTGGCAAAACCAGGCAGCAGGCTGCAAAAGCTGAATAAATTGCTGATAAAGATGGGGAAGACAGAAGAGTAATTTTGACCTTCCCTTCTAAATGTGTCTTTCAGAGTTACCTATTTACTTTGGATATCACTGAAGTGGCAGAGGAGTAACAAAACAAAAAATAAAGAGGAGGAAAACCAGAAAATTACAACAAGAGGAGACATCCTGAGGTTTTGAGATAGTGATGGATGAATACCCCCACAGTACTTGAGCTGTTGCAGTTTTAGATGTCAGCTCAGTACCAAACATGAGAAATAGATGTGACATACAGGGGACTTAAGTGCCTCACAGAGGTGAGAGGAGGGACTGCGGGAGTCTGAAGTGACTGGAAGGATGGCTCCTTCCCATATCTCCGATTTGAAGGTATTCTGACTGCATTTCCAAGAGGCCAGCAGGTCTTATCAAGGCTTTTTCTTGTTCCCAGACTCGTGCCTCCAGGCTGGAAAGCCTTTTCTGTCAGTATTTTCCCAGCAGATAATTACTTCTGTTTAGCAATTTTCCCTTTCTAAGCAGACTGTCTTGCTGGCTGCTCATATCCAGGGTAGTTTCTTGTCTTTTTTTCCATTGCAGTTGTCTGCCAGGTTTGAGTCTCTGTTTGGTTTATGGCTTCTCTCTTGTCTTTATCATCCCATTGACAAGGTTCTGGATCAGATAGTCTTACCTGTAGAAATTTTTCCCGGAGCGGTAACTTCGGCGATAAAGTATCTCTATAAGCAACGTTGTAGGGGTAACACGTGGTTTATTGTGAGGGCCTGCTTGTAGCTGTTGCGCACAGCTAAAGCAGGCCAGGAAAACAGGAACAGAGAGAGGAGAGATCAGAGCCAAAAGCC
>VXBR01000306.1:411867-454752 GCA_013400215.1 Cisticola juncidis | reverse complement strand
AGTTTCTGCACACATTGAAGTATGCAGGGAACTGCTATCAATACTACAACTATTACTATTAAAATGAATAGACCTATTTTACAAAGTTCCTTTAACCAAGGTGCAAAGCTCCAACCATCAAACAAATTGTCTAGCCAAGATGGGCCATCTACTGTAATTTGGTCAGCTAAGTCTCTTAAATTTTGTAATTGTTTGTGAATGGAAACAGAATGATCAGATAAGTTCATACAACATAATCCTTCAAAATCTTCACAACCATGTCCATGTGCTAATAAAAGGAAGTCCAGGGCAGCTCTGTTTTGCAAAGTGGCATGTCTGACTGCTTCTCCATCTGTAAGCAACTCACTGATCATAGCAGAGGTGGCATTTACTTCCTTACTGAGCCAACACCCTAGCTTATCCTTATCTGTCATTGTGACTGATTCCCATCACTGCCTCATGTATCAGTTGTTGTTTAGGTTTGCATGCTTGTGCCTTATTGCTTGTGGTTTTCTCCTTCTTCTGTGACCCCTTTTGCATTAGGAAGGCCTTTGGCAATATACCCCTCATGGAGCAGAGGCTCTCTCCTTCCACGTGCCTTTACAATAATTAAGATCTTGCTGAGCAGCGAGGAACATGCTACCAGCAAAGGGAACCAGTTTAACATCCAACACAGCCTGTACTAGTTGCAGGACTTTGATCTTGACACAAAATTTCACTAGAAGCCAGCAGAGATTTTAAAAAGGGAGTACTATGTTGAAACAACTGAGTGCCCAAAAAGCTGTGAGCTGCTGCATCCTGTATCAGCTGCATTCGAGAGATAACATGGTTGCTAACTCCTGCAAACAAAGAATTGCAATAATCTAGCCCTGACAAGTCAAACTAATTCAAAATCCTCCCCCTTAGGAGGGAACACAACCTGCTGTTATTTCATAAGCAGCACAAAGGGGGCCTGGTAGTACAATGCACACATATCTGGTGATCAGTCTGACAATACCAAAGCTTAACTCTGGGAGATGGATTTAAGATGAGGTGATTCCCAGGATGGCAGTCACATTCAGCAAATGTCTCTGACATGAGCCTTATTTGACTCCACAGTGATTGTTGTGTCCAAGGACTGACTTTGTCCTCTTACATCTCCTTACAGCTTGGCCTAATACAGTTGCTGGTGTAACCTTTGTCCTGTCCTAGGTCTGTGTCCCTGCTGCTGTTTTTTTCTGTCTTTGATCCTTTTTAACACAAGAAGCTCAAATATCTCATTCACAGCCACTGGGACCCCATCAGACCAGATACCCATTAAAGGTAAATGTAAATGGAAACTGTAAAAGCATCTGCAGCTGTAATCATCAGACAAAAGTGGTTTAACTGATAGCACTGAATGATACCAAAAAGTGAAGATTCAAACTCACTGTTGTTTTTCTCCACTTACCTGTCAGCATTTGCAATAATGGAGTGGGACAAGGCACAGTGAAGGAGAGTTAAAACATCCATCATGCACTTTTCTTTGCATAAAAATAGAGCCCCAGATCTGCTGTACTGTCCATACTCCCCTCTGCCACAAGAGCCTGTGTCCACCCCCACCACAGAAGCCGATGGCTTCTGGTCTTCACACTTCTTTCTTCAGAAAATCCCACCTCTGTGGGGTAAGACAGTGTTAATTCAGACTGCAGAAAGCCTAAACCATTGCAGTTAAGAGAGCAGTGTTAAGAGAGCAAGGGCAAAGAGGCACCTGCTACCTTTATGTTAATCAACATTTCAAATCTATCACATGCCTTGAATTAATTTCCAGCCAAAAAGCAATCATTTTTCAAGCACTTAATACAAACCACATGCAGAAATTAGACATAGCTTTGATTGATGATAATTTTTCTGATCAAATGGTTATCTGTGACATTTTTAAATTTCATTTCAGTAAACTCCAATTTTTTTGTTGACAAAACTGAAGAGCATTCCCTTGGCAATTCTTGTACCAGGGAGACCCTACCTAACCTTGTATTTGAATATCATCTCATTGGCACAGTCAGAGCAAGGAAATGCCTCTGCTGCAGTCTCAGAGGTGATTATATGGAACAGAAATATCCACATTAACTCTGAACTCAAAGGGATGGAGGAGATTGTGCAGCTGATGGGACACCCATTAATAGAACACAGTCAGGTAAGATACCACACTGTGCAGAGTAATTGTGCAGTTCACATCTCCTTCCTTCTTCTCTCAACCAAATCAAGCTTGATCCAGTGTTGAAGCCGGCTCTGTCAGCCCTGCAGCAGCCACACAGGGCTCAGAGAGGAGTAATTTAGACTCATCAGGAGAAAATACTTAAAGAAAAGAGCTCATTCCTTAGCCATCACTGTGAGAGAGAAGGCACAGAACTATTCATTTTGAGTTGCCCTAAAAATATGTGATCATTCCCTGAGAAAAGCCATAATCTCAGCAAATTACCACAAGGCAGGGCAAGGATGTGCACAGTGGCACATTTGCTACGTTATTGACTGACTCTACATGAGAAGCTCATGCATGGTGTTCTTACAGGTGGGTCTCTCAAAGAACCAGACCAAGACCTCAAGCCAACATCCAAAATCTCCTGAACACATCTCCTGGGTGCTTAGATGGGTTTTTTCAGTGCCCTGGTTGGACTTGAGCTCTTATACCTTCTCACTGATCATCTGGAAAAAGAGCAAGGCGGGTCGGGGGTGGGACGCTTCTCCTTCCACCCTGCGATGGAATCTTGATCATCTCTGTGAGACTGGGGAAAACAGTCCCATAGGAGCATGTCACCATAGGATTTGGGACAGTAGAATAATGACATGAATGTTTCATTCTCAGATAAAGAGCCAGACTTTATTTTACATTGTCTTTTATGTAGATGATTTCGAGCAGGAAAAATAATTGGACACTCAGAACAACACCCCTTGAACACACTTGCTAGTAAACAACAAGTGGGAAAAACACCAGCTGCAAGGACAAATAACAACACTTGTGGAAACTGTTTTTCACTTTCAAGGACTGTTACAATCCTCCTCACAATTTCCCAGGCTAGTGTGAGAAAGTTATGTGCCTTGATTTCTCACAAACTCTGCTGTTGCTACCTGACCTCTCGTCTTCAGCATCCACAGGAGCAGACCAGTGGAGGAGAGAAAATGGTCCTCCCTGACCTGCTGAAGGACGTGGACATGACAGTCACCTGGTGAAGTGTCAGTCACGTTCTTCAGCTGAGCTGTCTGCAATAATAGTCACATGCTGAGTTCACCCTTTGATACAGGTACACACCACTGCCACACTCTTCAAAGGCAGTCCAAAGGGATTTAGTATTTAGGAGGCTATTTGTAGTGTTACAGGAGTAATTCACATAGCTCCTCCAAGAGGAGTAATCTCAAAATAGATTTGCTTAGCGCTGGTGAGAAGATACTACAATTGCATGTAGTTTCCATGTATTGAAAAGAGACAGTAGTGTCATTAATCTGGTTTAACTGTGAGCCATTTTTCTTTGCTTTTAATATTCTCAAGCTTAGGGAGTGCCAAAGGGAATACAGGACGGGCTGACTACAGAGGAGTTGTTTTCTCTGAACTCATTGTCATCTGTCTGTCAGGAGTTCTTGAAACAACTGCAATAAATCCTGAATTTTTAATATGGTTCACAAGTTCAGAGACAGAAAAATCAGTGCTCAGACAGCTAGAATTGTGGTAGTTATCTAAGATGTCAGGGAACACATGTTTTTGTAAAAGGAAATCAAACAGGAAATGGTACTGAAAAAAAAAAGTGATTAAATATTGTTAGAAGACAAAGAATGACTGCTGGCAAGCAGAGGAAGATGGGTCAATAGAAATGAATATAAAAGTTCAAGAGAGAAAAATGAGCTTTCTGCCTAATTCCTTACTGTTCTACATTGTAGCCTATTATATGGGTCAATATTTGCCAGCACCATACATGTAAAGTAACAGTGCCCAAACAATGGAACATAGGCTGTTGTGTTAACTCAAAAATCCAGGTAGCTGAATCCTTGCTTGCATTGTCTCAGCAAATGAGACAGATTTCTTTGGATGGCCTTGCTGTTCATGGATCCCTGACTGGGAAATGCTGGTATGGACTGAAATTTCCACCCTGGTCCCCTCAGCCTCGGGAGTGAAGCACACAGGGAATACAGGAGGAGATGCTGCTGCTCCGCATGGGTGTTCACAGCTGCAACTGTGGCCCCACCAAGGCCAGACCAGAGGAGCCCAGGCAGCCCAGCCCATGAGAATCAGCCTGACCTAAGCCCATCACAGGAGAATAATTAAGCAATTCCCCTGTTCTGGAATCAAGACTCTCAAGAGAAGAATTTTGCTCTGCAGTGCTCTGCAAACCAAGGGAGACTTTGCCCAAAAGACTTACTGTGGATTGTTGGAGTACACTAGATCTGATGGTCCTTAACAAAGACCTACAATGCAAATGCATCTCCACAAGATCCTCACTGTGGAGAGGTCATCCTTGCAGAGCACAGTTGCAGTTTTAGCTGCTGAAGATTAATTAGATATTGGCTAGATCAGTCTGTTAGTGATGTAGAAGAGTTTGGCAAGTTAAAACCTACATAAACCCCCTGCATTTCTACACATGAGAGATGAAAAGCCTGAGTAGGAGTACGTCCAGAAAGAGAAGGAGACCTTGGGTGACTTACTTGACCTTGTATTTGGACTTTGTATTTTGGGACCTTGACAACATGTATCTGTTTTCACCTGAATGAGGACCAGATGAAGAGGCAGAGATAAGAAAAGAGGAAAAAGTACTGCTCCCACCAACGATGGGGTGGAAGGCTACAATGAGGTCTGCCAGCAGTTCTCCCTGGGTAGGATCTGCGGTGCTGTGCACTGTGAAAGCTGCCAAGGAAGGTCTCACTACTGTGTACAGACTCACTGCCAGCAAACACCCCCCTGCACAGCTCATTCATCTGCACACAAATCAATGCTTGCACTTTGCCTACAGATAGCTCACATACATCAAAGCTGTGACAGAAACTGTGGCATCAACAGCCCACAAAAAATAGAGGCAACTAGATGGCACAGGCTGTTGGACAAAATAAAACAAAAATGGTGAAAAACATGGAATTGGTTGGTAGTAGCTAAGAGAGACATGGGTTAAGTACTACTGTGATTTCTGCTTCTCTACATATACAGAAATAAATGAAAGCATATTATACACATACAGAAACACTATGCAGATTTTGAATTGTATAAAAAACTTGTTAAATGGTGCAGATAGTGCACAACCTAAGGAGAATGACAGCCAAAGGCTTGTTTATTATATTCTAAGAACAACACAATAATTCTTGCAAATCCTTTTGCATGCCATGGATTTTAGTGGGAGATGGAACCAGTTTAGCTGTAAAACAATAATTGCAGGTATTGAGTGTGGCTCTGGGGAAAAGGCTCCTTTCTGCTTCAAATGCCCACTTTCTGTAAGAGCAGCTGCCAATGAGAGCTGCTCACAGCCAGGAGGGTGGCTCAAGGATGGCTTCCACACACTGCTCACCCAGAACTTTCAGGTGCTTGGTTGGCTGAAATGCTGGATATCTGAAATATGGTGGTAAGTGGCAGGTTTCTGGTGAAAACAGGAGTTTGATACTGAAGTGAAAGATGAGGCAAGTGTGTGCAATGACAGGAATTTCTACAGCAGCAAAAGGTCCTGTCAGAGTAGTTTCAGGACAGCAGGAAAAGCTGGTTGCTTCCCATAGAGTATGTATGTCCAAACAATAAATAAAAAGTCAACTACTGTTCTTTTAAAATTCCCATGGCTTCCAAGGCCTATTTCTTGATTTTTGAGTCTTGGGTGGTAATTTCAGGTCTTAAATGAAAACCTGAATCTCAACTCTTTCATTTATCTCTCTGAAGTGGAGTTTAGGATACTCTGAGCTTCCATGCAATTGCAGGGGCCATTGAAACCATCAGGTCAAGAACAACTTTCTTTGCAGCATAGTGTACTTTTCTTTATCTGTTTTTAAAAATACAGTGTGGACTTACAAGACCACCCCTCCACAACAAAATTGGTATGCCTGAAAGGAAGGAAACAGAATGGCAGAGAGGAAAAGCAGTGAGTGGGCATTCAAAATGCAAGTAGTTTTTAACTGATTGCAAATAATTAAAATTAACAACCTGCAGGATGGTCTGTGGATTCTTTTCACTTTTGGTGATCTTTTATTTAGTAGGCTGAGAAACACTGGTCTAAAACCTGAATATCCATCAGTGCCACTTAGTGCTGTTTTGATGGCTTCCACTTTTCATGAAGATACCTACCAGTTTCCTGTGTTGGTTGCATGCACATAGCCCACGACAGAGCACTAACAAAGCAAACCACTTGGCAGATGTGGCAAATTCCATGATTGTTGTTACTCACATCTCTGCATCTGCTGGTCTGGAGCCCCAGAGGGTCAGAAAGTCACTGCTGTCATCATGAGTAGGTAAAAGCTGCATGAGAAGAGACACAAGGAGACTGCTCACTCTCAGCATCAGAAGATTCAAAATAGACTTGAACTGCAACCCATTTAGGAGAAAGTTTGGCTATTATTATTTTATTAATTTGCTTTATAAAATTTATGCTCCTCCTGTCTTTAAGTTCTGTTTGTTTAAAACCAGTTTAAAATCAGCTCTCAGATAAGCTAAAGCCTCAGGTTTCCAGAGAGAAGCTTGGATTGGAATTATTTCTATGTTTGCTTGTAAAGAACCATAATATGATGATGTTCACCTAGTTGTGCCCTATTTAATGCTAAATGCAGCTGGCAAAGTAATTCTGTGTCTAAAAATACCATGGTTTTATCCTTTGCCAAACATTTGCAGCATTTTTCTGTCATTTATGTGATACCTTTCTTTGTCTAAGGCTATCAAAAATAGCCATGAATCCATCAAGTAACCCTACTGCTATGTCATATGGCCATTAGCTTTCCTTTCATTGAAAAATGTATTCAAATTTTCTATTGGTTTCAAGACTGTATGCATTTACTATAGTATTAATGGCAGCCCAGTCTGATTCTTGGTCCAGAAAAAATACCTTAAATAGATGTGATTTCAGTAGGACACGTGACAAGCTGTAGACTCATATTCCATCTCCTCTGTGCTATTCATGAAACCTCATCCCAGTTAAAGCATCACGTGCACTTTCTTGCAGATTCCATATTTGCCCTTTTCCACTAACTTTCTGCTTCTCTGTCCATGTGCAAAAATCTTTTGTGATCTCTCCCCATTCTGGCTCAATCACTCTGCTCATGTCAGTCTGGAGAAAATCCTTTTCCAGCTCTGTATGGGCTTCTTACCAGTCAGGGAGGTAGTTCTGAGAGGATGCCAGTACCTCTTGATGTCTGTCTGCTTGATCCAAATATTCCTGCTGAGCACAGTTAATGTCCATATCTGTCATCCACTGCCAAATACCGTGTCTGGATGTAAGTGGATTAATCCATGCATACTGAGAGCAAGTCTGCACATGGTCTTACAACTTTTAACATCCAGTTTTATTACTAATATCACAAAGTATTCAATGTACTTAATGACTTTTTTAATATTTCTTTGCTCCTAGCACTGTGATTATCTCATACTCTGCAGTGGTTCTCCTCACTATGAATACACAGGCACTGTTTTACACTTTAAAAAGGACGTAATGGTCTTACCTGTATTTCCAAACCTTCTCTTAATGTCTGATGAAGGGAGATGACAACATAGGAAAAAGCATGAAGGAGAAGAGATAAGACAGTAAAAAATCAAAAACAGGAGTCTGCTGGTTTGAAAGAGTTGAAATCAGGCGTTGAAGGAAGAATTCACAAAGAAATGGGGGTCAGGAAGAGAAAGAGAGTACCAAAAGTGGGTAAAGAGGGTATATGTGGAAGAACAAAAGATAAATTAGAGACCCTGACAGATCTTCCTTTTGGAGGAAGAAAGATAAGTCCTCCAGAAAGAGAGAAAGCAAAAAAGGCTTGCTGAAAGTCTGACACAAAAAAAAAGGAAGCAGGGGGGAAGAAGGGTTTGTGGGAGAAAAAAACAATCCCATAACCACAGGTTCTATCTGTGTTAGAGATGCAGTTTCTGTTAAAGGAGAAATGTAGATTTTCTGTAACCTAAGCATTTTTAGAAACACTGTGGAAGAAAGTGAAAACCGACAGAAGAGAATCACAAGAAGAAGTCCTGGACTGTTTGTCTTAAATAAACATCCTTCAGTTAATTGCTCAGAGGAAGGTTATTCATCTATCTTGTGAAAAGGGATGTTAAATATTTTGGATGCCATACCTGACCAAGAGTCTCTGCTTGTTGCTTTTGAACGCCAGAGATTGTGTCAGATGAATCTTTCCTGCTCTGCACACCTCTGCTGACCTCCACACTGGCGACTGCAGGTCACACTGCCCTCCACCTGGAAACACAAGTTGGCACCTGAGTCTAATGGTGAGGATAAACATTGTAGAACATGTCCTGGTTCTTTAATTTAGGAGCTGGTTAGTGAAATGAGCAGGTGTGCAGACAGCTTACCTAATCCAACTGTACTGCTGATGTCCACGGAGGTAATCCATCTGGAGTGCTGCTTACCTGCATAACAGCTGCTACAGCCTGGCTCACCAAGAGAAATGTTTAAAAGGAATCCTCATCCATGAGCAAGCATATCTTTGGATTCCTGCCAGCTTTCACTCACTTCAGGTAGCATACATATGCCTTCTTAACTGGGAGGAAAATCTGATTTTGAAATTGCCATGACACCTGGCATATGTGCATGTTGTGTATGAAAGGCCATGTGAATGTGGAATAAAAATCAGGATCCAAGAAGCAGAATATATCACCAGATTTCCCTATTTTGCAGTGGGTACCAACTTCACAATGTACTACACTGCAGTTACAGCTGCAGTGTGGACCTAGACCTGCCAACTGCAGCTCAGACATGGCTTTTAGTCACTTGTTTCAGTGTTGGGGAAGGTTTTTGGTTTGGCTGTTTGCAGTCTTCTTCAAAGCAAGCGATGGAATGGAATTTAGAAAGGTGAGCAAAATGGCTCAACTAGCAGAGGATGGAAAAGCTTAACTGAATGAGTAAACTCAAAGATTTCTGGCACTGTGGTCTTGTGCTGTGGAAGCAGGAGCTCCTGGCTGATAGGGGAGCTGCAGCTGTGTCACGATCCACCAATATAGGTGGATATCGCAAGGGTTCATTTTTTTATCTCAGAGAGCAAAAGACACACAAGGGGACTTCAAATTAATCACAACAGCAGTGCACTTTTATTGAGTGCTAACAACACAAGTATACAATAGTTGGAGAGGAAAAAGGAAACAAAGGATATAGAGACAAAAGAGAGTGTGGGTGAAATAGCTACCAACAGAAGAGACAAGGTTCTTGTGATACATTTGCCAATAGATCTCTCTTCTTCCGTGGGGAGATCTCAGAAGTATTTTGTTAGAAAATCCTTTTTTATAGTATTTTCAGAAGTAGAGGGGCCACTGGCCAAAGAGGTGGGGAAGGCCAGGATGAGGCCCATTGCTCTGGGAACCAGCTGCTCCCATTCAGACCAGGTCAGTCTGGGCCTGCTCGCTGGCCCAGGCAGTGAGCACAGGCTGTCCAACCTGGTGACCTGGTCCATTGTCCTGGCACAGGTTTCCATGGGGACACATACCAGATCTTGGTCACACCTGCAGCTGAAACCTGGCAGACATCCCACCTCAGCCAGGCCAGAACTCCTGTGCTGTGCTTTTAGGGTTTCAGTCTCTGTCCCTGGGGTTTCAGCCTCTGTGTTTGTTGACAATCGTGTGGCTGATGAGGGATCTTCAGACCATCTCTTACAAGCTGGAACATCAGCTTTATCTGCAGAGCATGTTGGCCTTTGGTGGATCACACTGCAGTTTGCCTGTATGCCCTGTCTCACATGTGTTAAGGGATGAGGGATCAGTTCACCTGCCTTTGCCTATTTTTGGCTGCTGTCAAACACAGCAGAGGTGATCTGTGAAAACACACCCACGGAGCAAGCCACCCTAACAGTGCATTCAAGACACCACTGCATCCCAGCTGAACTCTTCTGTACCTGCAGAACAACAGGGGGATCCTTCTTACATCCTTCCTGATGTAGCACCACATCCCAACACATCCTATTCTGGGTACAAGAATTTCACTGTAAAAATTCTCTCAGGCAGGTCAAAGGGCATTTCCACCAGCAACCAGGTGTTCCTGGCACTATGTAATGCTCCAGACAGAAGTGCACCAATTGTCTTCATTTGTACAGTAATATGGTTGATTTCCAATTACTCTGAAGTCCATACTGATGGCTCTACTGCCATGCTCAGATCTCCTTTTGTTCCTCAGGAAATTTTTGTCTTTTCTGAAAATGACTGCTTCATACAGTGGAGGTTTAATTCTCCATTTCATTTGCATTAGCATGGTACAAAGCGACTGAAGTAAATCACAAAATTTAGTCTGTGTCCTACTGTCTTTTTTTCATCTCTTTCTACCTGGACAGATTGCTTATCATGGTATCTATTATCACCTCCACTTTTCATTATCACTTGCTGACACTAGCCAATTTGAAATCTCATTCAGATATGTCTATTCCCTTTGCCTCACTAAGCTCAGTGTGAGCTGGGATGGGTTCATTTCCCTGAGTTCAGCACCCAGAAAGGCAATTGGCAATTTGGCAATTACAGAAATGGTGCATCCCCACTGTGACATCCTTATCCATTACCTTTTTAAATAATTTCCTTGCATATCTTAAGAGAAACCTACCCTTCTGGAGTCACCCTCACCTGGAAAATGGTCTTTACTCTGCTAGTTACTGTATTTTGCATGATTCCTCATAAATCTACCTCCTAATAAACCACTTCTGCCTGTTCCCAGTTCTGCATCTGCACTGCTTTCACCTTTCACCTTCCTGGACTATTGCAAGCCCTATCAGTATAGTTCCAGATCTATATTCCTCTCTTGAAAGACCTCTCTTTCTTTCCTACCTCCTACAAATCCACCCTGATCATCTCAAAGTCCCCTCTGGAGTTAATGTTGGTATCTGGGCATGGTGCTGCAGCCACTCTCTGACCTTAGACCAAGAAGGGCTGAAACTCAGGATTCTTTTTCCCATCACAGGATTCACTGCTGCTGTCACCCCAGATACAAATATGATTGTTTTCCATGTTATTATACACCTCCCCTATTTAACACCTTGTCTCTTTCAAAATTGCAGCTTCCAAGTGCTCCAGATTATTTTCCTCACTCTTCCAGGCCGTGCCCCATGCCTGCCTTACTCCTACCAAAGAATTCCTTGGTTTATGGTCCGATATCTCCTCTGATTTTATACCACTATACCTAATTATTGTGATTCCTAGGGTTTTGTATGCACAGTGCCTTATAAAAAATAAATTGAATCTCTGGAGTTTTTTTGCTGTTTTCGATGCATAGGTGAAAGTAATTCATTTATTTGAGGAGAGGGGTGTTGAGGAGGCACCAGCACTAGGTCAAACACCTCAAACCTAAAAGAGGTTACACTTTGCTGAAAGGCAGAGAAAACAAAATGTTTCCTCAAGAAGTATTCTGGACATCTGCAGATCAAAGTTGGAAATAAAATTGGTTTGTATGTATTTCTTTTCAGTTTGTGTTACTTTATCAAATATAGAAATTTTCAAAAAAGCCTCGGTAATAAATCAGAAATAAAGCTTTGGAGAAACCAATGAATCTTCACTTATTTTTCAAAGATGCTTTTAACTGCATAGCATCCCACAGATATGTATGATCTTTCTTTGCATGGATATTTATTACTGCTTCATCTGCCTCATGTGCCTTTTAATAAACATATTAAAGTGTCAGCTAGATTCATTGCATCTCTGGAAAGAACAATTTTGCATCCTTCACTTAAAAACCAGTTTTGAAACATCCCGAAGCAATTATTCCTCCGTGAATCACAACAAACATCTTGGTATTGTTAGAGAAGAAGTGCCTAAGGGTACTGCTCTTTTTTTCTTAGGAACCAAAAAAACAGCAATGGCACACTCACACCTCTAACCCCTCCGCTCTCTATGTCTCAACCCAAAAAACTCTGCTTTTACAGTGATGTCCTCAAAAAGTGTAAAAAGGCAGTTACATAAGGATGCAGGGGATATGAAGATGGTTAATGGCCAAACCTACAAAAATTTTTACTCTGAATCTTACAGCATTTTATTTTTAATTATTAAATAATTTTATATATAATAAATAATAAAAATTATTTAATAATTTATTGCATATTTTCACATCAGTCTCATAATGTAATCTTTCCAGGAGGTATTACATCAGTTGCTGCTTTCCTCTCTCACAACAGGAGTTGTTGCACAACTGCATTTGCAGTTTGTATTAATTACAGAAGATGGCAGTACTTAAAGTAATTATGATGCACAGCCGATTGGAAGATTCCTTCCTCTTTTATTCCCTCCCAGTGTAGCTTTAGAGAGGCTGTAGCACACCAAAGCTAGACTGGACTTCGTGGTAAAAAATTATAGACTCTGAGACAAAAAGAAATTGCAGTATCTTCAGGCGAATTAAAAGATTTGGGTTATATTCAGTATGAAAAGAACGTTTCCTTGTATTACTTAATTATGCTAAATAATATTAGATATACCATTTCTGTTAACTCTATATTTCTGTCCACCTTCTCCAGTTAAACATTTTGGGTGCTCTGCAGAATTTTGGAAATTAAAAGTGTGAGATCAATCCATCAGTACTGGAAATATTGTTCAATGTGAAAAAGGTGTAGGGGAATCATTCCACCGTACCCAAAAGGAGTGGGATCATCTTGTGGATCCGGGGTCTGGAAGTGAAGTCCTCTCCTCCTCCTTCCCCCACCTCATGCCCTTTGCTTTGGGGGCACTCAGTACCTCGGGCTGAGGAGCAGAGCAGAGGATGTGGCAGCAGCTGTGACCAGCTCAGGCAGCTGCTGGAGGCTGCAGGGGAGCACAGTGGGGCTGTGCTGGGTGGCTGCTCACTTCTGGGCACTACAATCAGTCTTAAGGAGCCTTCCTAACCTGGAGCAGTGAAAGTTCTTCAGGATGGACAGTTCTGAAGGTTACAGCCAGTAACATTATGTAATGTATCTTTCTTTTAATTAGCTTTCTTAAATCTACATAAAATACACGAGATGGTTTATTACTAGAGGAAATTTTTCTTATTAGATCCTCTGTATAAAGGGAAACAAAAATTGACTTCTGGGGATCATAAGACTTTTATCACAAGTAGCTGGAAAAATTACTATCTGCATTTCTGCTCCGTACCTTTAAGATGTAAATTCTGCTGCAAGTGCACAAAGCTTTACTAATGAGTCTGATGCAAAATGCTGTAGAAACCTGAACCATCGAAATCAGGGTTTAGGCTCTTTTAATGTCCAAGGAATAAATCAAACTATTTGAACTGCTTATGTGATTTCATTATTATTTGTGTGTGGACTTCATTATTTATCTTCTTCAATGCAGAGATCACATTCTGAGAGATAAAAACAAGAAGCTAGTTTTACTACTCATTTCCATGGGAGTTAATAGCCCAGTTACTTCAAAAGAAATGGCACATAGCTCACCAAGCCTGAATTTGGTTCACAAAATATAAAGTGAAATATGCTTATGCAAAACAAAATCACATAAAAGTCTTAAAGGATGAAATCTCACAGTCATGGAGCCCACAACAGAAGCAAAAATTGAACAGGAGAAATTCTAACTCTGCTACCACAAGATTTCACAATTTTTTGTAAGAAGTGTGGGTAAAGTGATTTATTTCTTTAAGCGGGTTGTTTCTTGACTTAAACCTCCCCAGTCCTCAGTGATAAGCCTGCTGCAAATAACACAAGTGAGAGTGTGCAGATAATATTTAAAATGATTCAGAAATGGAGAGGCTTTTCCTCTCAACAGACTTCAAGTCCTTCATTTAATTTTTGGTAATACTGCTTTTATTAAATTATTTTCCAAAACTTCAAAGTTGATTCCGAAAGGAATTGAGGATGGCAGAAAGTACTTAAAGAACAAAGTGGGTAAGCCTACTTTACATTAACCTGCAAATTGAGACAGACAGCCAACAATCTGAGGGAAAGGAAGCAACCTTGATGATCCACTTATGTGCATAACCTGGTTTCCAAGTAAAGGATACTGTCAAAAATAAGTACAAAGCAGAGGAAAAAGAAGACAACTCCCCTGAAATATTACTGGGATGTGTCCACAGTTGTTGAGCAGATTCCTTTTCCTCCTGAATAGGTGCCTTTTTGCCATGTAGGTGCAAGTTGGGAATACAAAATGGATTTAAACTTGGCTTAATTAAATCCTGTTCCTGTCAAACTATCTCCTCTTGAATAAATTACATCATGGTATTTTTAATCAAGGCAAAGCCAGGGCAGCTCAGCCCACAGTATCCAAAACCCAGCTGTGCCCTGTTTATCATTGCCAGCTCCAGTTTCAACTAAGAATGTGTTCCCTGCCTGAAAGGCACTGCAACGCTTCCAACCACCTTACGAGGGAGTTTTGCAAAATGAGGACAAGATTGTGATCAGCGGAGAGTAACTTGCAAGAAACTTTTCCTTTCTGCCCTCTCTTGCTCACAGCTGCCTACAGTTGCAGTCTGCCTCTGCCAGGCATGAATTCATGCTCCAGGATGCTCCAGGTCACTGCTGTGAAGCTGAAAAGGGTCTACTTTATTAAGCACATCCTCCTCCTAGATTTCCACTGACACAGCACTATTCTATCCTTCCAGCAGACACTTTTTTTATACATCTGCTGAGCATCACACAAGCACAAAGGACACCCCATATATTTGTTCTAGCCATCTGATTCTCTCAGTAGTGCTGTTCAGACTGATTGGTTCTAGACCAGACCCCATCAAGCTTCTAGTTCTGTTAACCTGGGTCCCAAATCTTCCTTGGCTCTTGATCCCGTACAGTCCTTGACCTCCTGAACATACTTTCACAGGCCATATTTGGCCCTAGCTAGGATTTGGACTGGGGACTTGACAATGAAATGATTTTTATATATACATAAATCATCATTTATTAATGCATCCAACCTCCAGCAATACAGAAGAGGCAGGAGATCTGAAGCTTCAGAATGCAAATTTTAATAGGCAAATGAAAAAGGTGATTGTGCTGTGGCAGGGCTTAGGGAAGTGCTGGTATGCACTCTCAAAGTGGTGATGGGGTGTCAAGGCATTACAGGCCAGTCCAATTTTAACTGGTGGTAAAATAAGAAAAAAACATTAGAAATTTGTGTTTCCTTATTAAAAAGTAAGTCACAGGTGTCACTCTGTGGCTAGGGAAAATGTCATCAGGTATGAACTCTTTGTGTGGTTTAGCCACTTAGAGGTGATATTCAGTAAAGATGGTGAAAGTAGTAGGAATATCATTTGAATGGATTCCTTTATTATAGGCAGAAACCAGCACCTATGAACAGTACATGGGAGTGTTCAAGGATTTAACACTGAAACCAGGCAGCTCTTCTCTAGCCTTTTGCTAGTAAGAAACTCAACACACAAAAAAATACCAGTTACATTCTTCTCATGCCTTTTATTTAGTGGCCTTGGAGTGCTTTGCAAAGCAGATTCAGCAGCCAAAGAATTTGTGTTGCTTCATCTTCAGCGTTACAAGGACAATCAGCCTGGACAAGTCAGGAGCACGGTCCCAGGAACTGATCCCTGGGATCTGCTCCAAACCCTGGAGTTCAGATTCATGAGGGTAGGAGTCATTATCATTCAACAAAAGCATTAACTATCAAGGTGGAGTTTTGCATATCCTGAGACGAGAAATGTCCAGTGCTGGCCATTTTTTGTAAACTATTATTTACAAAACTGGACAATTATTTCTATTATGTTCAGATGTGGTGATGTTAGAATTCAAATACCAACAGATCTCCCATAAATCCTTTTTTATATTGCCTTTTCATTCCTACTGAAAAGGTCTTAACCCCATACTGGTTTGAAGCACCATCTGCATTGACTTTATTGATGTAGTTCTTAACTTGAGAAAAACTTCCACTATGTCCCCTTGAAGACTCTTTAATAAAAAGCAACACAGCTCCTTTAGCTTTGCTTTATAGTCTGTTTTGCAGAGCTAGTGTAAGCTTTGTTGACCTGGCCTGTACCCACTCCAAGGTAATAATAACCTACTGATGTGTGCAGGGACGGATGTAACGCTCTGTACTTGAAAGAGTGCTTGTCAAGTGGCTCACACACAAAAAGCATTGGGGTTTTTTGTTGCTTGCCTTTTATTGATACAATATTAGCTGTATTTTTCTTTCTGAGGCATTTGTTGACATGAAAACTCCAATTATTATTTCATACAGACTCCTGGTATTATTTGATTGTTCCATTTAGCACCTATTTCTTGGGCTGTTTCCTCGATCTTGGGCTAATTATTTTACAGAATTCTACACTGAGTTTCCATTACCGTCTGCTGGTGTAATCCAGCTAATGATCCATGTCCCCTGGAAGCAGATTGCATTATTCCTCATTGTTTGCTCCACTTGTGGCTTTACCATCCCCTGCTTTGCAGACTGAGGACTTGGCTCCAACACTTGGCCACTGATGAGGGCAGTGACAGCGCAGATTTAAGCAAATGTTGGATAAGATTACCTCCAGGGGTATTGATATCACCTCCTAGCACAACTCAGAGTAGCCTAAAAACTGCCAGAATTGAGAGCAGCACTGTTGGTCCTCCCAGCTACAGTTACTGAAATAGATTCAACAAAATTGTGGGGATGTGGTATTACATAGCTGTGCTCTAAATGGTGCCTGAGGAGGGGGCATAACACAAAAGCCCAATTTTTTGCCTGTATGCTACCACTGATTTTTCCCACCAAGACTGACTTGATTGCAGTTTTATACTTTCTTCCAGGTGTAAAGCAGTTCAGTGCTGTCAAGATCAAGACCTTATTTTAACATACTTTTTGATCATTTTGATGTAAAATTGTTAAATGTATCATGGCCCTTAAATCTGACTCAGAGCTATTCTAGCTGTAAAGCCAGTGAGGCAGTAAATAATTGTTCAGGATCTGAAATTTCCTTTTTTTTTCTTTTTTGTTTTAAAGGCATGCAGCTCTACAGTAAAAAGAATTAAGCTGGAATTTCAGCAACAACTGATGTTTAAGCTCAAATTTTGTGTCTAAGACAGCTGGTCATCCTCACTACTGCTTCTGTAGAGGCAGTTCCAGAAAACACATTGATCATCAGACTCCTGACTGAATTAGAAAAACCTATTGAATAGGAAAGATACTTTTTCTTACAAGCTGAACACTTGTGTCCTCAGGTATAGAAGTAACTGAAAGTATTCATAAGATGTCTGCAGAATACAAATCTACAGCAATAAAGTTTCTGCAGGGGTGATGTTAGTCACTGGAAGGATTTTCTGTAGAAAGATACCATGATTTCCATGTATCTTCAGAAAAAGATATCTACTTTCTTTTCTTCTGCAGTGATGAACATTAAGGGGTCTATCTTTGATTTCTTACAAACAGGTTGTAAAAAACAGTCTCATAAATTTCTACAGTCTCATAAATATGAGGGCAAACACAAATCAAAACCCTTGGGAGACCCCTCTGAGATGGCAATGAGAGGTGCAACAGTATTCTCCAGGTGATAATAAAAACTCCACAACAGCCAGGCTGAGCCCTAAATGGAGCTTTAGGACAGGTACTAAAATCTTCCCTAGCCTTATGTAAAGTTACTTTACACAGACTATCTATGGTGGTAAAAAGCTGTAAAAATGGTGAACTGTGGCAAAGAAGGGCACAGGGCTGGGGAGAAGGTGTTCTGAATGGCAACTTGGTTATCTCTACAATGAATATGCTGGGTACCGTTTTTGCAAAAACCCAGTGAAGCATCACATACTGTCAGCCCATCCAGGGCATTGCACAATTAACATTTTTTTAGAAGCTGTGATTTATACGATCTTTGAAAAGGAAGGAAAAGATAACCATTGCACATTCAACTGCCTGAGAAGGTAAAGCACAGATAAGAAATCAATGTTGCATAGAGGCTCTACAGGGAGAGTGCATCCTGGTCCCAGACGAGCCTGACAGTGTTTGCATTCTCACAGAGAAGAAGAGCTAATCAAAGCTGTGACACGGTTAAGTTCCCCTAAATTAGAAGATAAGGAGGAAGGAGAACTGAAGTCCCCAGGAAATTATTTGATACTTCATTTGCACTCAAGAGGCAACCCAACAACTGTCACTGTCAGAGGGGAGACAGAAATGCAGGAGAGATGCTGATTCCTTAAGATAACCCTGAAGGAGCAGAGCGCTGCTGATTTGTTTCCTCAGCTTCTGTGCCCCAGAGAAATCTCACAATGACAAGTACACTGGAAGTTGCTTTTGTTGTTTATTGTTTCCCTTTCAGAACTTTATTTGTAATCAGGAACTTAACCTTTCTTTTATACATAGCTTGTTTCATAAATAAACTTGCCGAGCTTCTGAAGTTGAGGTGAATCTTGTAAAACTGTGCATGTGTGTTGCTTCAGAGGCAATGAATTCAGGGACACTGTAGCTTGCAGGCATTTGCTGAAGGGGATCAGGTCTGGAAATTCAGAAAACCTTTGTACACCATCTGGAAAATTTAGTTTTGGTGTTTGCAGCAGCATGTGCCACAAGGACAGAATTGTCACTGGCATGGTGTTACGAGAGAGAAATATGGAGGGGAACCACAACAACACTGTGGTCCTGAAGATAATTTAATACAAACAAATGTAGCAATATTGTTTCAAGTGTTTGATCCCATTTAAAGTGGGAGGATGCATTCTTCGGGCAAGAATATGTGAACCCCAATCTGCTATAAAACAGAGTGAGAGATACCTGCCCTGTGCAGTTCAGGTTAAAAGATCTCCTTAAATGAACTGCATTTGAGAAAACATTTGTCTAGAAAGACCTCTGTTCTTTCATTCTCTGTTATTCTCTGTTCATTACCTTCAGGGTTCCTACATGCAGGAATCACAATAGCAACTCTCAAATCCTGCCACTGCTTTCAAGAGCCTAAATGTAGCTGGAATTCATCTGAGTTCCATTTTGAGCCAGTGACTCATCATCTCCATTTGTCTAATGGTAAGAAGACATCTATTACCAAGTTTCTTTTGAAATATAGGAAAGGACTGATTGAGTCCTCTTGCAGCCTTGTGTGCTAATCACACAGATTTGGGGTGTGGGTTTTCCAGGTTAAAGGATGACCTCTCCTTTCATTGTTGTTCTGATCTTTATGTAAACCATTTTTAATTAATTAATATCCTCCATTAACCAAGGAATCTGCATTACACATGACAGTGTGAAATGACGGCCAAAAGCTCTCACTTGGTTTTTTTCTGCATGTGCATCCCAAAATCCCATCTGTAGAGATGTCTCCCATCATTCATATGTGATATTGTTTATTTATAACTTCACTTTGTAAAATTAAATGTAGTACTAAATTAATGTATAGAGATTAAGTAATATGGTGTAAATAGCATGAATATTCCTTTAAAAGCAAAGATGCTGGTACAGGTTCTCTTTTTTATTTTTCAGGTGTGTGTTGAATGTTGTTCCAGCTCCCATTAGAAATGGTTATCTGGACTTAATGGTTTGTCTGTGTCAAGAACAGCTAACTACTACATTATTATAGTGTATAATTCTCTGGGTGGAACCTTCAAGGACCACGGTCTCTGTAAAACTGATTTCTGAAAGTGATCCTGGGAAAATGGCTTTATGGAGGACTCCTGTTTCTCTTGTTGGCATAGTGCAGTTAATGCTGGTAGTCCTGCAAATCAAATGTAGTGATATTACCCCTCATCTTTCATGTTTTAGTGCCCTCAAGGTTTTTATTCAGTTCTGTCTTGGGATGATATTATTTCTTACTTGTCAAGACAGATATGAAATTTTATGGCATACATGGAAGGGAGATACCACACATCTAATTTTTTGTCTCTGGCATCAAGGCAGATGACAAGAATAGATAAGGAATCAAATGCTCAGATGGTTTAGAGCCCTTATGGGTGAAACTACTCATAAAATTGTTCCCATTCAAAATGCAAAATTAAAATATTAATGCTTGTGTGTAGATTAGCCAAGGAAAAAGGTAATTTTTTAATAGATTGATCCCATATGTAAAAATAAGTGTCTGTTGGATGCTTTCAGTAGTATTTAAGAGACTTGTAATTATTAGACTAAACCACTATTACCCTTTTCAGTGATACAGTGTCATGCTGAGATTGTGATAAGCAAGTAAAAAGATTGAATGTTCAAGTCCTTCAGCAAAGAGAGATTGTTCTGTTTGTGGTAGTGAGGGCAGTTCCTATCCCCTGTCCTGGGGCATAACAACTTTTGGTGAGGTGCTAACCACCCCACAAGCATCTCAATTTACCTCACAGACAAATAACGTTTGCAGAGGGTGGAGGGAGGCGTCGGGACAGCCACTCACTGAAACAAGTACACCGACTTCCCACGCAGGGGGACTCTGGAAACAGAGGGAAAATTCACCCAGAGATGCACATTCAAGAAGGCAGCAGAGAAAGAGCTGATGTCTTGCCTGCAAACTGCTGCCTGCTGTTGTATCAATGAGTCTTTAAATCTTCCAGCTGGGTTTCATCAAACACTTCAAAGCCCAGGGCAGGTGCTGTGACCACACTGGAATTGTACCTGAGTGGCACTGAGAGCTTAGTCTAATGTCCACAGTCATTCTGGCATTGTCTTCTCTCCAACTACAAAGAAATGAGTGACTTCTTAGGGAAAAATATACTTTTTCTGTCTAGACTTTTTATGCACTTAAATTTACTTCTGAGTAACAAATACTGTTATATTTTGCTTCCATGTGATATGTAACAACTTAAGAACAGTCTCTTTTTTTTGGTGATTTGTCTGTCTTTGAACAGTAGCAGCAGGGATTTTCTCTTCTTTTGGACTGTTACAAAGGAGAGTTTTTAGGGTTGTACTTTGCTTTGATATAGTTATGTATTAAAATAAGATTAAAAATCTGCAATAATTTTGTTTCAGGAGTCGCACGGCACAAAACGAAAGTAAGGAGTAACTAGAGGAATTTCAGTAGCTGAAATACTTAAACATCATATAATTCAAGGAACAGGGCTGTACTTCACACTGAAAAAGAGGATCTATCCACTGAATTACTGTAGGAAACATTTAAATCTCTGCTTGAGGGCTGAATAATATCATACACTGTCCATGTCAAAGAACAAGGAAGAGGCAGCTGATAAAAAGAGTTGAAGGTCACCCCCCTGCAGGCAGATTTCTATAGGATCATTCTTGCTCTACTCCTCTGGACAGTAGGGAAAAAAACATACAGGGGCAAAAAACCAAGATTTTTCGGGGGAGAAAATCTTTTGCTCATCGAAGTTTTTCTTGAATTCATGAAAGAGCCGGCAAAAGGCAGAAAGGTAGCTCAGCTTGCTCCTAAACCCAGTTTCTGTGGACAGCATTAAATCAGGTAAACAACCTCTTTTTCCAGTCCTTTTCCTGCCCTGTGTAGCTGTGCCATGCTCCTGAAGCTGTCAGCACGTGAACTGCCCAGTCCTGCAGCCAGCACAGCTCTGCAGACATGAACCACCCCATGCCACCTTTGGGGTTTGGGTGAGGCAGGGGGCCCACGGCTGCTGGGAATGGCTGTGCCTTAGGAGGCATGAGCAGGATGTTTGTTATGGTGAGGACTGGGATCCAGCAGCTCAGGTGGAGGTTCAGGACTTCTGCATTCTCCTGAAGGGTAACTTCAGGAGAAGTCACAGCCTGATGGGTATGGGCAGGGGTCTGCTGATAACTGCCAGACTGTGACTGTTTCTGAGGTGTCTGCAAAAAGTGACAATGTGAGAACCTGCTACATGAGCTCTGCCTTCCCTGAGAAATGTTTAAGGGTCTACAAGCTGGAAAAGTCTCTGGCTGAGTGCACAGCTCTGCTGGAGTGTGGTGGCTGTCCTGCTGCAGCATTACCAGGAAAACCAGGAAAACCAACTAAGGAATGTTCTCCCTTCACCCTGCTCAGGAAGCAGCAAGCACAGATTCCCCAGCATGCAGCAGTTCGAGAGCCACAGGAGAAATATGTGGGAGTGAGGAGGGAATCAGCCTGTTCTCGAGGTGGCAAAGAAAACGTGATGTGTAATTATTGAGTGGTGCCAGGTTCTGAGGCACAGCTTACTCCTTCTCTTGCAGACCTAAGGGGTAGCTCAGGTTCTGCTTAATAGAGAAGGCTGCAGCCTCCCTGTCCTCCCCCAGCTTGCCAGCTGCCCTTTCCTAGGATAATGCCACTGTCACTGGTGCCACAGAGGCAGCACGGGATGTGTCACTATGGCTCAGGGTGTAAAGTCACCCAGGTGTTTGTTTGAGAACTACTGTGTCCCCAGATGAGGACACCTCCTCTTCAGGAAATTACTTTTCTGAGCACCCAGATGTCTACGAGGAAGTTTGCTAGCAGGAAAAGTATACAGAAAGTGCAGCCTTGGAAAAAAACAAAAATGTCTGAGAATAAGGAAAAGCAAATGTACCAAGAAGGATACAACCTAAAAACGCAACAAACCAACCAAAAAAATCCCTATAGCAAAATCAGACCCCAAAACAACAAAAGCAAAACAACAACAAAAACTTATCACACTCCCTCCTCCCCAAAACACACCAGNAAAAAAAAAAAACAAAACCAACAAACAAAAAACCCAAAAAAACCCAAAACAAAACAAAAAAAAAACCAAAACAAACCACCCATCAGACTGAAGCCTGGCTCCCCTGCAGTGCACCCCACTGAATGCAGAAGAGGCAGAAGAGGCAGAAGAGGGACTAGAAGCCACAGTGAAGCTGTCAGCTGGGTCAGGTTTGCCATACAGAAGGGACAAGGAGTTACCTAGGGCAACAAAACATCTTCAGCTGCTTAGGAAGGTGGCTGCATCTCTGCAGCAGCTCCGAGACTCTGCCTGCAGCAGTGGCCATCCCTGGCTGGCAGCTCTGGAGGGCAAAACTGCTGCTGACAGGCAGCTCATCCGTCCCCAAGGCAGGGACAGGGCTGAGAGCACAGCAGCACTCAGCACTGCTGCCCTCTGAACCAACTCAGAGGCACCAGCATGCATTGGATAAACATCTTCATCCAATTTAAGCAAAATAATTTATTCATAGGGGTCTCATGAGAAAGGAAGGCACACCTTATTCAATATTTTATGTAGCTGATGTGGTTTGCAAAGGATTTGTAACTGACAGGCGAGTAAACAACCTTTTTTAAACTCCTACAGGAAAAGTGGGCAAATGGTTGCATTCAGACTCCTGCAGAAAACATTGGGAAGCCAGGCACTGCCATGTCTCTTCCTTTTAACAGTATGTTTACAATTTTGCAGAATGCAAGAAAAGAATAAAAAGTTAGAAGCTGTTTTCTCCAGAAAGGCGATTATGCTGAAATGTGTTGAAAGATGTCATCATTTTCAATTACATGTGAAAGAAAAAATCATAAAAATTCAAGGCTGAGATGGAGTCTTCCTTATGTTTAATTTCTTACAATTGTCTTTGTTGTTGATATACATAGATGTTTATATTACATAATTATATTTTTTCTTAACTTTGTGCAGGTAAGGCTATTCAAAAAGTTCATTGCAACATTTATGAACCTGAATTATTCTGTGATTTCAAAATTTTCATTTTTTGTTATCCCTGGGCATAAAAATCAATCCCATCACCAATTCTGACCTTAGAGGTGGTGGACTGCACTCTGCATCCACAACTGTGCAACACAAAGCACAAACAGAAGGTAGTAAGGTCAGGAGAAAATCCTACTCTGGGTCTTCACAGTTCCTTTCACTTTGTCATGCATCCAGCATTCCTGGGAGTAGACTGAAGGAGAAAAAAGTCTAAGCAACTTCTGTCCAAAAGAGTCTGTCTATAAATAATTGGAAGTGTTCTGTAGTGAGGACTGTAATTCCAAATCTGTCTGTTTTATAGAGTAGTTGGGATTAATTATACTTGTTACAAAGCTTTCCCAAGCTTTCTCTAATTCTTGAGATTACTAAGCCCATATTTAAAACAGTGAACTCTGCAAAGTTTATAAACCTGGTAAAGTGGAAATTCTGTTCAAAACTGCTGTGGCATTTTTTAATAATGCTGAATGGATAGCCAGCAAATCATGGGTCAGTCAATGGTACAGTCATTCCTAGCAAGAGAATGGAAAATGGGACTTTTTCAAAATAGTGTGTCAGAGTGAGAGTTCCATAGAGCATTTAACTTCCAATTGTGAGACATTTTGGTTCAAAAATTAACACTGTCAGATATCTTTGATGTGCTTTATTGAGTATTTCTTAGGAAGAATGCTGGAGAAGAGAAGGTGTCTCTGAAAAGTTCTGTAGTGATGAGTGCCTGGCCCAGTACTGGTGTTTTATGATTGCTGTTGTGTTTTAAAGTTGGGAAAAATTCAGATACTTTCAGAATAGTAAATCATGCTAAGAACTTCTGGACCACTGTATAAACTGAACACAGGGGAGAAAAAAACAACAAAACAATCAAACAACCAACACTACCACAGCCAAGATTCTTGCTGCCTTTGAAGGAGATGGAGTTTTACATGACTTGTATTAGCAGAGCCAGACAATGGTTATATTTGTAAACAGAGACTGCAGTTCTGCCTGTGAACACTGGGGCATTGCATGAGGATAAACAGGGTTGAAAATATTCGTGGCTCATGACAGATCAATCAGCTGAACAAAAGCCCTGGTGCTCAGATTGCTGCTGCAGGGGTGCACTGGAAAGCAGGGACATTTCAGCCTCACTGGAATGGAGTCCCTGGCCTGAGCAGGTCTTGGAGCACCCACCAGGTTACCAAAGGGCTGAGTGGTCCTGGGCCAGATGATTCATGTTGTCTGTTCATTGCCTCCTAGCTGATGATGCTGTGAGCCAGCCTAGATGTTTCTTCCACCTCAAAAGTCAAAATATTATTTACAAATTGGCAGAGGTTCAGAAGTGAGACAGGCAATTAATCCAACATCTGGGAAGTGCATATTGCAGTGATCTGTATCTTTGGCATCTCTGGCAGCTTGGCTTTTTCAAAGACTAAGAAGCAACTTGATCAAGGTCTTTATGTGGGAAGAAGACACCATCTGATACATCTGAGTTCTCACATCTGTCAGAGAAAGGTACAGCAAAATCTAATACCTGGAATCTAAATCTAGACAGATAATTGCCATTCTATTATATCCTAAATTTTCTGAGGGGTCTTGTCACAGGCTGTCACTAGGCACTTTTCTGGACAAGTAAATGTCTAAAACAGGCCTAATATTTCAGTGTAGCATCCTGATTTCAAGACACACATTTAGCTTCTGACAAGTTACTGTCCTTAGTTCTTCCCCTCCCCCAGGACAGACAGTGAAAGAAGCACCACAAAGGAAACAACCACATTATTTTTTAGTCAGATTTGTTTTCATTTATGACATTTGACAGAGCCAAAGCCTGAAGCAGCTTCCCTCTGCCAGATCTCCCCAGGCACAGCAGCCCTTTGCATCTCCCTGGCCACAGCATTTCCATGGTGAGGGAGGGACAGGGGTGCTGCAGGCTGAAAACAGGCACCTCTTCTGGTCTCTGCCCACTGTGGGCTTCTGCAGAGAGACATCCTGCATGGCCCTGTGCTAAAAATCTCCATGGTACAGCAGGGAAAAGCTGCATGATGCTGGTTGCCCTTTGTCCCATCTTCTCCATCCCTGGTGGCTGGAAAGGACCAAGGCAGTGCTATCACATGAAGGCTCCAGCCCGTTGTGACTTCCACAGGATTTTAACAAGACCAAAAGGGATTTGCAGTCTGACAAGGAAAGCTCCCAAACTGAGTTGTTTTCCTAAACACATATCCTAAAGACCGAGCACAAGTTTTTGGTGTGGAGACACAGCATTCTGGGTGAATTGTTACAACCTGTGTTTTGCAAATAGGTTTATTGTAGTCATTTCTACAAAAGACATGCTATGAATCAAAAATCAATTCACATCTTGAGATATTCATTTTGAGTGAGAGTACCAGGGGAACAAAAACAAGCCAGAAGTGCTCTGTTGCAATATTTTCTAAATGAAATGGTCTTGGCTTTATTATCTAATACTGTTTCATTTTAAAATTGATCCATGTTTAGTGTTAATAAATAGTAAAAATATGTGAAAAGTGAGCAATATATCTGACTGGATATTAGTTTTCCCTAATTTATTTTCAGTTTGGCCACCAAACAGGAAAATCAATTATTCTCACCACTCTATTCAGTATAAGTAAGTCTCTCTTCCCACATATTGCTCTCCACAATTTTCTCCTCTATTATGGAGACTCTTACTCCTATCAGTTGTTTCAACTTTTGGTTTTCCCCAGATGATGACTTCTGACATTTTCATTTACATAAGTTCCCTTTAAATTTTTCTGCTGTTAGTTGTGATTATAATGAGTTAGCTTCTACTGTAAGTTTCATTAACAGAATGTTTATTGCCTCCTTTGGATAATGAAGCTATTAATTAAAATTGTATCTAACAAGAATCCACTGGGTATATGACTAAATATTTCTCCAACATTGGTTTTGATTATTTTCATTGTCTTTCAGTGCACATTGTAAACAACCTATCCAAGTCGCTTCAAAAATTTTGGACAAGATACTATAAAAAGCAGTATCACATTTTCCAGTAAAATCAGAATGCTATTCCACTTCCCTCCTATTGCCACTTAACTGGCAAGCACTATGTTGGATAAAACATATGCTGTGTAAACTCCTGCCGTTTACTGCTATTTTTTTTCATTAGCCTCTTCATGTTGGAGACCATCTCCATCTATTTTCCCCATCATTGTATACACTGTACACTCTTTTTATGCAGAGTTTAAGGATATTGTCTTTTTCCCATTGTAAAAGGTTTGATCCTTTTTTTCAGAGCTATTAAAATGTTGGGTTTACTTAAGACTTCTTTACCTTGCATCCACCATTAAGATGAAAAACTAGTTCAGAGACATTTTTGGGACAACTATAATTTCTGCAGTACATTGAAGTAAATATTTATTCAAATGACTGCTTGGGGCTGGAAAAAAAAAGGGAGGCATTACAGAAGTGGATTTGCATCAGGAGAAGAACCAAAAGTCTACATAAAGTGTTGTTCTATTTCTCAGTGGAAAGGGAAAATTTATAACAGGTGACACAAGAACTTAGATTTGGTGGGTTTTTTTCCTTTTTTCTGTCCTCCTGGGTGTTACATTTGATGGTATGATTAGTGCCATTATCTTTACTATAAAGAGGTGGAATTCCAGGTGTGGTATAAGAATAGGTTGAAGACCATGTGGATGAGATTGCTTATTAGGGGAGCCTGCAAAATTTACTGAGGGAATTGTAAAACTTACAAGAGGCTGAGACAATATTACAGTACATAAGAGGGACAACAGCTTTGAGGATATTAGGAAAATTGTAAAAGACAGATACCGTGTCTGCATTCAGAAAGGGATGATGGAGGAGTATGAACATGGAGCATACAGCTGAAGAAATAACAGATAGGTAAGCTTTAATCCCTAGAGTAATGTGGAAACAAACAAGGTTTTTTATGGATACATGGAAGACAAAGCAGGGCTGAGGAACACCTAATACAGATTTACTAAGGAATAATCTTGTAATATTCAATTTGTTCTGTTCTATTGCAGGATAACACTAGATAAAGGTAAAGATATAGGTATCCTCTGCCTTGCCTCCTTTAAGACCTTTGAAGTCCTCTTAAATAATATTTTCCTGGACAGATGAGAAAAGTTTTTAGGTGAAGCTCCTGGAAGGTGAATGCATAGGTAGGTGGCAAGGAATGCTTTAAAAGAGCAGCTGCTTGCAGCTCACTGATATGTTGAATTTGTGTACCTTTAGCAGTTCCACACGAGTCTGCCTTAGGTTTGGCGTTACTCAATACTGTTATTAATGGCTGGAAGAATGAAATAGGTTATATGCTTATTAAGTCACTAGATTATATTAACCTAAGTGAGCTGCAAGCACTCTGGAGACTTAAGCAGTTAAGTACTTAAGCTGTGCCCAGGTTAGTATAACCTGCTTGTCATCAGGGCTAATTAATCACATTAACATCTTGCTAATGTGACCATACTGCTTGGGGTAGCTGTGATATCCCTGAATGGCACCGCATTATGCCACAGAGATTCTCTCAAAGAGAGGAATTCCACACTTTCTCCATTTAATCACATTTAATCACATTCCCCAGTCTGCACCAGGTCAAGATGCTGATTTAGTGGCAGGTCACTTAGGTACATTTAAACATTTTACCATAAATCCTCCTGGAAACTGCAGACTCAGTTGTGCTGTGTTGTGCAATGCCAGAGTGAATGCTCACTTTATGCTAGGATATCATCTTGCACAGCATCAAAATCACACACTGCAGCTCCCAAGCTTCCCCTGCAGATTCCTCTATCCAAGTATTGATCAGGCCCTGTGTGTTAGAAAGGTCTAGCATAGCTCCTAGTACGTATACTAGAAGAGTGGTAATTTTCCTGTTTTACATGAAAATATATTAGATTGCAGGAGGACTATGATTCTAGCAGATCAATGCCAGAGCAGTTAATATCACCTACTTTTGCCTCCCTGCTGTATAGTTCTAAAATTAGAAGCAAGCAGAAACACTGTGCAGCATCCTAATTGGCTTGTCACTAGGGTAAAGCAACTGGCCAGCTTCTGACTTACCAGAGATCAGAAACTCCTCTTGATACATCCTCACTGGTCTGTTGCTTAGCCTCTTGGAAAGAAATATTTGGAAATAACTGTAACAAATATTTAATTAGTTAGAATTTTAAGCTGCTTAAAGCATAATTTTTTGTCTGGTATGAGGTAAAATATTTTAGTCATTCTCCACTGTGGAAAAAAATTACCTGCAAACATTTTAAGTCACGTCCTGACTGCAGTAATTTTACCTTGTTAAAGGCAAAGAAGGGGACTTCACCACTGTCAGGTGCAATTTTTGAGAGAAACATCAAAGTTATATTTAGCATCATACAATCCTTATACAAATGACTGAATGTTTATGGTAGTGAAGTTTCAGCTACCTACATGATGCTTGGGGCTCTGGGAAGGAAACTTAAAATGAATCTTGTTGGCAGGAGAGTTTATGTACTTACCTTAGACTAGGCTGGTCCAGAGAAATATAAGTCCTTCTGCACGTGAATTTCGGTCTAGGAGACATACATTAACTAAACTTTTATTACATGAAAAGCCTGTCTAGACAGCTGCACAGCTCTCTTTGAAGATGTACAGCGCACAGCCTGCAGCTCGGGATTTCACAGCACCTTTCGTGTTGGATCTCCTGACCCTCTGGCAAACAGCTGCTGCAGCAAGAGCAGCAAAATTCCCTCACTCCAGGGGGAGACTCTGGGGGTGTCTCTGAGCAGCACAACACAGCAGGCACCTGAAAGCTCTGTCTGGGTTAATTAGCAGCACTGACAAGCAGGCTATGCCAGTGAGGCAGAGCACTGCACGGGTGGCTGCTGCTGGCAGTGAGGTGACCTGCTCAGAGAAGGCCCAGGTGCACCACTGGGCTGTGCAGAATGTCCCTGGCAGGGTAACAAAGCTTACTGGGCCCCAAGAGGAGCCATTCCTTGGGGAAAAGGGACTGGAAAGTTTAGCTTCCAACTGTTCCATAAAGTTTTCTATTTTAGACAGTGTGTTTCAGAGTCATTCTGCAACTCCTCCAAGTCAGGGAGGCTGGGGGAAGCTGAAGCAGGTCTTAGCTGAGTCATGTGTCATGGTGCCTTAAGATCTCTCCTTCCTCACTATGGATCTTAATAACTATGTTCCCACTTTCCCTTACTTTTACATCATCAGCTTCATCTGTACTCCCACCTGCTTTCCCCTTCAACAGCCACTGTTCATCCTCCTTTAATGCAGGTGAACTTACCCTGGATTATGAAGTCCAATCTTCTGCCATCACTGGGAACCCTGCTACTTAATCCCTTTACAGAGCTTTTCTTTCTTTTCAAGGCTGGTGAGATCTTTCCTTCCTTTGAGTCTTTGCTTCCACATACAGCCCAAGTACTCATCACGTTCCTCACATTCTTTCCCTAAGAAAGCCACTGCTCCTTGCCCGACCACTGTTCTCCCCCTCTCTGTCTACTGAAATGGACTTCTGTCATTTGCAGCCAAGCACCTTGATTTGGGGTAGACTTTGGAATATGTGGCTTTTTATGATGATTGCACACCACTCCCCAGTGCTTTGGGATATCAAATCCTGCAGCCTTCTGGGTATGTGGCTTCAGAATGGCCTCACTGTGCTTCCCATCCCTACCCTTATGGGTGTCCTACATGACTCCCCCTCCACTATCACCACCACCACTAGGACTAAATTCAAGAGAAATGGTGTAAATCTAGGCTACTATTTAATTTTTACAGTAGGACTAAATTGGACCATTTCTGATGGAAACTGTGATAGCAAGAAACTATTGATGGCAACATCAATAGCAGTAATTCTAGCCAGCCCTTTGCTGTGCCTCTCCCACAGTCGTTAACAGTACAGAAATAGAAAGAAATGCCATTTACTACACCCCAAGAAGGAACATTTCACCAGTGCCGCTGGGTCTCAGGGGAAAGAAAGCCAAAATGTGCAGAAACTATAATAAAATAAGACATAATGTGAAAGTTAATGCTTTGTGATAGACCACTGGCGAGGCTGTGGGTTGCCACAGCAACACGGCTACACACACCAGGCTGCAGGTTGGGGCTGCTTAAAGGCCATCATCCTGCTGCCCTGAGCAAACACACCAGCAGCTGTCTGCAGCCAGCTCCAGACAGCATGGGACATGGGAAAAATCAATCCAGACTGACACATGCCTTAAGACGCTGCCCACCAGCAGTTAAGCTGTAATCCAGCCCAAAACCTGCATAGGTTATCTCAGTCATCAGTGAAATGGCACAAAAAGGCCTGCTTGGCCTTTAGCATTGCCCCAGCTTTGGCTCACACTGAATGCTGGGGGGTAAGGGAGAAGAAAGGAGACCTTCTGATTTTTCAGCTTCTGCTCTGGATATCCACATATCCTCAGACACAAGCTGGAGAAGCCTCAAGTCTACCATGACTTGTCTTCCTTCTCTTCCAGACCCAGGACCTACGCCAGCCCAAATTAAATGTCTCTCTCTGTATCAGCTTTGTTAAAAGATTGTAACTGTTATGTGTAGCTATTGAAGTAGGGTGAGGGTGAAATTCTAAGTTGTTGATAGGCACTGGGTGAACGTGGTAGCCAGTGAGTGATACCTCAGGAAAATGGTAGGAAAGGCCCTGAGAGGTAGTGCAGTTCATGAACCCTTGCATGCAGCTACAGATATGAAAAAACTCCTTGCAGCCTAGACCTCTCTATGAATCAGGGGAAAAAAACTTCTGAGGCAGAGCTGCATTTTAAGAGGGTTGGATGGGAGACATTGCTCAGAGGTGTTGGCAGGAGTCAGCCATGTGTCTGAGCAGGGGCATCCCTGTCATGGAATTTTGCCTATGTCTGTGTGAGCCTGTCCTCATATGCTCAACAATCTTTCCCAGGTACCTCAACTGTCACCAAAACTTATCATTCACTGTCTGACACTTTATAGCTATTGATTCATTGACATGTAACATCCTACTACCCCCTTCCCTCCTCACAGATCTTTTTTTGTGTAATTCCTCTCTCGTGATAACTCTTCTCTAATCATGCATTCACTCCTTCCCCTTCCTGTTTTTTCTTCATTTCCCACTATGTGAACATCAATGAATTCCCAGAGTGCATTTCTTGCCAGATGTCACCCATGGCCTAGCATGAATGCATCTGTTCTTACCCACCGTGTACAAGGGTTTCCTGGCACAACATACAGCCTCTCTCCAGAGTGTTCCAAACAAAATATTTCAGTAGTTCTCCACCACAGCTCCACCACTGTAAATAACTGACATGTTCCAAAGAGAAATGCTGTGATTAGAAACATTAATAACTCTTATTATAAGCTGTTATTTTGTGTTTTGTGTAATGATCTATATAAACAAAAAAATGAGCATGTGCATGGTCAGATAAAATGATCACTAGTGTGCTCCAGGCAAATTTGGGGCACAATTATACTTTAAAAGATTGTACAAATTCTCTTTAAACTTGCCTATTTTTAACCACATATACACATGAAAATGTTTTAAGAGCAGCATTATGGTTGGAAAATCCAGTACTGAAGAGGATGTGCCAAAAAAAGAGCTGTCTGTGCCACTTGATTTACATCCCTTTGTTCTGCATAGCACACTCACATGCTAATTGGTAAACAGGATCCTGCCTTATCAGGTGTGGGAGACAGCAGCTGCTGTCCAGAAAGATCAGGATGATGAGAATCCTGTTTCACCTGCTGAAGAAGGATTTGGTGAAAATCCTGGCTCAAAAGTCAGACTTTTTTAGATGAGACTAGATAGCAGCCACAGGGCTGGGACCCAGTTATTTTCAGGGAGAAAAATCGTGAAGGTACAATATTGTTGGAGAGAAAGGATAATCTTTTGAGGATTAAGATGACAAAAGCTGTTTGGAAGAGCTGGGGACTATTCCTGCTTCTGCCACAGAATTCTTCTGTGATGCCAGCCACAATACTTAAAACCTTTCATAGATAAGCAGCACCTTAGTATGGCTCCTTCTGAGGCCTCATTTTCAGAACTGCTGCAATCAAAATCCATGTGAGGTCTGCTCTGAGAAAGAAGGTAACGGCTGCTTTTTAACTGTTCTGTCCAGAATATGCCAATCTTCTATCTTATACAGATCTTACATTTTCTAATGCTATGAAGCACACATATAATTGTGGTAAGAACCATAAAAGTACCTCCTAGGCCTGTCTTCAGTTATTCTGAAGAAATTCTGTTACTGAAAAGTGAGACTAGAGGATTCAAAGCTCTAGACAAACCCAGACATCCAGTACCACTTTCCCATTTCCAATGCGTTTAACTGAAGGACTCATGGGTATCACCTAAAGTCCCTGTGCAATATGTGTCTTTTTGGTGCTGGAGACCAGAGAAGATATCCTAGGACAACCAAACTAATCACTGCCAGCCCAAGGGGTTTTTTCTACAGTCTTTCACTCAGATTTTCAGCAGAATCCTAGTTTCTTCCTATTGGCCATTGATTGAGAGATGGGAAGACTGATTTGGTGATTGGAATTCAATTTTACTCAGATTCCCCAAAAGCTTATATGCTTTTTCAGAAAGGTTAATAATTTTCTACTACAATAATCAGGTTAAAAACCACACAGACAACTCACACATTTTACAATAACTCTTTGCTTGCAGAAGTTGATTGAATCTTCTCTCTTCCTCTAAGCAGGTTTTATCTCATCTTCTGTAATCTTCAAAACTCTGTTTTGTTCCTGCCATGGCATCTTGGTTATCAAACCAGCTATGCTAATCAAGTCTGTTTGACTCTCTGTCTTGTGTAACCCCACATCTTATCCTGCTTTTCGTCCTTCCTTTTCTTGTCAGGACTGGTTCCCACATTTACCTACCCTAGTCTGACTCTTGTTTCCCAACTTCTGCTCCAAACTCAGTATTTTGTCCTCATCAACTCTGTTGGCCCATTTCTTCTACAAGCAACTCATTTCTCCTCTCCCGACTCCTTCCCAGGTCCATATGTCTTCTTCCTGCCATACCAACTCTTAAGTTCATCTTTACTGTACGTGTGCACATTTACAGGTCCACTACCACTAAAGCTCCCATTTGTCACAGATCCCTTCCCCACTACCTCCTTCATCATTATTATTATTATTATTTAGTTATTTATTTTTGTTTTATCCCACTGAACATCCTTCCCAACCCTCCCTCCGACCTCCATTCCTAAACTGTCTTGAGTCACTTCAGGCTTCTTCTGGCCTTCTACATCTGGCTGGTATTGCCTACATCTCCATACTCCACCGCCACTTAGAGGTCAGTGAAGACAGGCATCCCGCACGGAACCCCGGGCCTGGCAAGCCTCAGCCCGAAGGAAACAGGAACGAGCACCGAAGAACCATCACTCCTCCTGGTGCTCGAGGCTGGAACAAGTTCAGTTCCTCTCTGGAGGCAGCCCATGAGCAGTCCGGTCACGCACAGCAGCTGCAGCAGGAGCACGGCGAGGCAGCGGAGCGCACCCGGGCACTTCCAGCAGCACTGGACAAAGCGCACTCGGTGTGAACCAAATCTCCGGGAATTTTAGCAGTTCTTTACACGTTTGGACCCGCCTACCTAAGAACAGATGCAAGTGTGAGCGTTTGGGGTCCACACTGCCCGTGGTGCCTGTGTCTAAGCATACCCGTGCCGTGTGTGCCAAGGGCGGTGCTCCCACGGCCTGACCGCACGGACACGGCCCCTTTGTGCTCCCACCCCTCCGCCACATCCTCTCGAGCTCTGACTGTCCCCGACACGAGCGCGGCGGTCTGAAACTGGCGGTGCTGCCCCTTCCGAAACTCCTCTGCGGGAAACTTGGGATGGGCTAGCGTTGCCGCTCCATTGGGCTGCGCCTGGTTAGTGGCAGTCGTGGGGCAGAAATCAAACTTTGCTTGAACCAGATGAAAATTTAGGGAATGCCAGGAATCATTTATTTCCACGGGAGTCTGTCTCCGTGCTGCCGGCGCCTCGGAGCGCCCGTGTTTAACTGAGCGCGGCCCCTGCCGGCACCGGAGCGGCCGGACCGCTCGCTCTGCCGAGCCTCGCGTCCCTCGCTCTGTCAGCTCGGGCTCAGCGCACAGGTCGGGGACTGCAAATCCAAGTGTCACTGGCACAGGAATGATTATTACCAGATGCTAATTGCCCGTTAATGTATGCTAATCGCTGCTGCATGCCAGCGCGCTCGGAGCACCGAGTGCCAGGCAGAAGGCGCTCGGCTGGAGCGGAGCGGCTCCGCTCCTCTCCTGGCAGCCTCAGCCTCTCGCCGAGAGCCGCCCCCGCGTCCCCACGGCTCCGCTGTGCTCACACAGCGCTCTCCTCCGCGGCCGCCACCCCCTCCCGAGGCATCCTTTGTGATTCCTGACTCCCCCGCGCTCCAGGCTTTGCCCCGAGGAGGTTTCCTTCAGCCGGGAGACGAGCGCCTCCGGCTCCCCCCACGCCACGGCGGGCACCGGGGCTCCCCCGCCGCAGGGGACCCAGCGGGTGCCGCCTCCGGCTGGAGAGGGGATGACGATGTTTTGTGGGGACGGGAACACCACACACGCGTTCGAAACTTTAAAACCCGCTGCCTGAACGCGTCTCCCAAGACGCCCCGCACGTGCAGAGTCGGGAGCGGGTCCCCTCGGCAGCCGCTGCCCCGGCTGGGAGAGGTGTCCGCGGGCTGAGGAGAGCCGCACACCNGAGAAGGAGGAGGAGGAGGAGGAGGAGGAGGAAGGGGAGGGGGGCACCTTCTCGGCGAGGATGCCCGGAGCGGCTGCAGGGACGGCGGCTACAGGAGCAGGCTCGTCAGGAGCGGTAGCAGCGGGGATGCTCCCAGCTCAGGAGGCGGCCAAGATCTACCACACCAACTACGTGCGGAACTCGCGGGCCATCGGCGTGCTCTGGGCCATCTTCACCATCTGTTTTGCCATCGTCAACGTGGTGTGCTTCATCCAGCCGTACTGGATCGGGGACGGCGTGGACACCCCGCAGGCGGGCTACTTCGGGCTCTTCCACTACNCGGGGCAGGCCGGGACGGGATGCTCGGGGGTGCCGCGACACACCGGCAGCGTCGCAGAGCGGTGCCCGTGCCTGCCCCGGGCCGCCCGACTGGGCGTGGGCCGAGCCTGGATCAGCCCGCAGCTCCTCGCACCTCTCCGAGGGCTGCCCGGGGGAACTGCCCGGATTCGGTCTGCGAACCGACCCGTGGGCAGCTCCAGCAGCTCCAGAGACTGCGGGCAGCAGCGGGCGGGTGTCCTCCAGAGCGTGGTCTGCTGTAAAGGTCAGGAGAAAATGGCAGTGGGGACAATTCGAGCAGGCGGCGGTGGGTGAAGGCAGCTGCCCGCCTGTTGAAGCTTAGCCCCGGTCCCACAGTTCCACCTGGCCAAGGCAGAGCCCACTTGGGCTCCCTGGGAGGGGCTGGCGAGGTCTTTTGCTGCTGAACTGGAAGGGCAGCTGAGGCCGTTGGATGTGGCATGCACGAGTTTTGNGGCGTGGACACCCCGCAGGCGGGCTACTTCGGGCTCTTCCACTACTGCATCGGCAACGCCTTCAGCCGGGAACTCACCTGCCGGGGCAGCTTCACGGACTTCTCCAGCCTGCCCTCGGGAGCCTTCAAAGCTGCGTCCTTCTTCATCGGGCTCTCGATGATGCTCATAATCGCCTGCATCGTCTGCTTCATCCTCTTCTTCTTCTGCAACACAGCCACCGTCTACAAGATCTGTGCCTGGATGCAGCTGACCTCGGGTGAGTGGAGGCAGCGGCCGCGGTGCTGGGGGGCTCCGCGCAGCCCTGTCCNCCAGAGCGTGGTCTGCTGTAAAGGTCAGGAGAAAATGGCAGTGGGGACAATTCGAGCAGGCGGCGGTGGGTGAAGGCAGCTGCCCGCCTGTTGAAGCTTAGCCCCGGTCCCACAGTTCCACCTGGCCAAGGCAGAGCCCACTTGGGCTCCCTGGGAGGGGCTGGCGAGGTCTTTTGCTGCTGAACTGAAGGGAAGTTCAACTGAAGGGAAGGAAGGGCAGCTGAGGCCGTTGGATGTGGCATGCACGAGTTTTGGTTGGGATCTGTTCCACTTGTCCACTAGGTTTATTTTCCACTATATGTTAGAAGTGTAAAGAAAAAGAATTAATTTATGTCTCAGAAGATCTCCTGACTTTATTTGACTTTCCCCATCACATCCAGTGTCTTCCTGGGGAAAGCGTATGGTAAAAAAGAGGGAAAACACCAGGACATCCCTTTTTGCATTTCCAGCACAGCTTTCCCCCTGAGTTAGTGCAGAACTGGTTATTTGTGTGCAGCTGGGAGGGTAACAAGAAAACAATGGTCTGTAGAACTGAGATAGTAACATGAGCAGTTTTAGCGAGACAGAAAATATTAATTCTTCAATCATTTGGGGGAAAAGGGGGCTAAAATCAAAGCATACTTGTTACATGTCCTCCTGGTAAATCCCTGAAATTGAGAAGTTTTGGAATAAGCAGTAATCAGCTTTTAGGGAAACAGAGCAAAATGTCACCAAAATGAACTCACAATCACTTTTTCAGTCCCCTTAATTGACCTACATTTGTTTCAGTTTCTGAGCAAAAATTCTTCTGAGTTTTCTACTGAACAGCTTCAGCATTATTCAATTTGCCATCTAGTCCATGAGACTTGGTAGAATCCTCTGGTTTGTATGAAAAAGCTTTAACCATTTCTCTCTCTGATAACGTTTTTCTGTGTGCTGTTACATATTTTTATGCTGTTTCCGTCACTCAAGTTTCCTTGCAATTTCTTTTTGTATCACCTGGGGAGTGATCTGCAGGCACTTGAGTTTGGTAGGATTTTCCCAGTTCCAGTGAGTTTAGTTTTGGGTTCATTATCTCTGTACATTATTCCCTTTGGTGCTGGTGGCTCCTCTGTCCCTTCAGGAGCATACATTCTGATACGGTCTGGTTAATTGTACACAGTCACATCACTTGGCTCTGGCAGAGAAAACTGTTCCATCTTTGCACTACTGATGTCTCCTCTGCTCCATTAAGGACTTCTGCTTTCAGCTGTCTCCTCTTCTTATGGCTCTGGTGCTAAAAGGTGCCATGAATATTCACTGTTTTGATGCATTTCAGCATGTTTTTTTCATGTGCAGTAGGACAGCACAATTTCCAAATCTCTTTCACCTTCTTTATATGGTTGCACTTCTTCACTAGCACCCAGAGGTGCTAGTGCAAGGTAGATAAAATGAATCTGATTCCTTTACCGTGTTCCTGTACAGGTGAATAATAATGTTAAGAAACCACCAAATGTCACTGATCTCCTGGAGCCCAGTCCATCCCACGCTGGATGTGTGCAGGTGTGACTGGAGATACATTTCAGGCAAAGCAACATCAGCATTTTGTCATCTTCAAAGCTGGTAGATGCACTGTTTGCATTAAAAGTCAACAAAATAGCTTCATGTCAGCAGAAGAAGCCCTTCTCAGACTGCTTCCCTCAAAATTAATAAGGGAATACATGCATAGCCAAGTGGTTGTTTGCTGTCTTTCCCAATTTGTACATGAATGCCCCGGAAGAACTAGAACAGTGTTGGGTGTTGAAAGAACCTGACTTTATTGTTTGCTGAATGTTTTACATTAATTCAGTATTTACCTCACTGTTAATTTATGTATTACTTAAAGTTTCCTCAAGGGAGAAAAACACCAGAAAGTCCATATTGCTTTGGGTTGCATCCTTTGAACAAAATAAAGGTGTTGGGAATGAAGGAAAACCTTGAGTAAAATGTGCAGCACAGGAGTGTTATAATGATAAGTTTTCTCTGAGCTAAATGACCTACTTCTGTTATTAGTTTACTATTTGGAGCGTATAAGTAATAGATAATAGTAATCTTAAAATGCTTATCTCACAAAAAACAATATAGTAATGTCATCTACATATGCATGTAGTTCTGTGTAGTACAGGAACAAAATTGAATCTGAAGTAGTGAAATAAAGAAGCATGTGAAATTAGCTTTGATTTTGCTTGCTATTATGTATCTTCCTAGTGTTAGCATTTGGTCAGGTCATATAATACTTAAAATTGATGTAATTTAAATCTTGTTAGAATCAGGTTTCTGACGTGGATTGTGCTTGGTTTAGGATTGCAAATAGAAGCTTGGGAACTGATTTCTTTAGAAGAAAGATTTGGATCACAGTCTGTCCAGCAGGAGTCATTATAAATTGTCAGCATGATATAGCTCTTGTTTTGAAAAGGTGTTTTAAATAAGAAAAAGATAAACAGTATCTTGGGCACATAACACTTCCAGTCCTTGTTGCTGTCTAATCATGTCTATGACTAGACATGTCTATGATAGGATAAAGAAGAAAAATCCGAAAGAAAAATGTATTTCCTGTGTGTATGTGAGTACAGCATAGATTAGATGGTCTAATGATTTAGCCATGGCTTAGACTGCCTTTTTTGTTGAATGTGCATAATGATGTCAGGGTACACTTGATACTTTGAGAGCCAGTGTTGGCAGCCTCATTCTCCATCCCTTAACCTCCTCTTCTGCAACTGCAAAATCATAGGTACAAGCAGTTGCAATTCACCTATTTTGAGCAGCTGCATGATCACAAACTCTTGAAATCATTAGGAATTATTTTATTATTTATTATTATTAATTATTATTTATTATTCTACACCTAAAGTTTGCAGGAGAGCTCACAAATAAAGATAATTCTTGAGATTTATTCCTTTATAGGTTAAGTAAATTAAACACTTCTGTTCTGACATTGTGATATTTTTTCCCTATTAAATATTTGCCACAACTTTTTTTCCTTTACTAGGATGTTTCAAGTTATAAGAAAGAAAAAAGTAAAGAAAGCAAAAGAAAGGCACAGAAGTGTCCCATGGACAAGTAGGACGAAACCAATATACAGGTTTTTCAAGAGATGCCTAAGCCCATGCTCACAGTAAGAGGACCATTGAACAAAACATGAAAGCTCTGTAGTTTGGCAAACCACAGTCCAGTGACCTTTGACAATGGTCTGTAACATGGGCCCACGAGAGCATCAGAGCAGCTCAAGCTCATTTTTCCTTCTGTATTTTTGGTTCTCCAGCACTCATACTCAGGGACTTCCTCAAATGGACCTTGGCATTTAAAAGCTCTTGCTGGGTTTTGTTTTTTGAGATTTAGGTTGCAATTTAAACCTGTGTAAACTTTTAGCATTTACAGTGCCTCTGAGCAAGGAGTTCCACAGCTTGATATGTGGTGTGTGAAGATTCAATGGGTTTTGTGGTTTAAATCTTGTGCCTGCCTATTTTGTTTGATCCTCTTGGCTCCTGCTTTGGAAGAGGCTGTTAACAGGGAACTTTGGGACACACTCTCTGTCCTGGCTCTGATTACACCTTTGCTGTATCCCCTCAGTCACCTGGTTTTGAGACCTTTGGCTTCTTGGTCAGTCCTTAGTTAGGTTGTACTGAAGTTGTGATCATCCCTGCTGCCTTACCTGTAGCTTTTGCCAGTCTACTGTATCTTTTCAGAGTCTGTGAGACCAGACTTATACACAATATTCAAGACAGACAAACCAGCCATTCATATACTGCCTTAATAATATTCTCTCTTTTGTTCTTTGTTCCTTTCCTAGTAATTAGTAAAACTCAAATTTTCCCTGTTAGTGAACCGTGGGCTGATGTTTTCACACAACTGCCTATTATAACCCCAAGATCTCAGTCCTGAAGTGGTAATAATCACCTTGGGGCACATAATTTTGTGCTGTTAGTTTTTCCCCCTTTAAAGAAATTCTGCACTGACTTTAATGTGACTTTTTGTTGCCTAGTTGCTCAGTATTATAAAGTCTTTCTTCACAGTCAACCCTTATCGTAGCTACCCTGAATGAGTATCAGCAGGTAACTCTGTCACCTCACCATTTATCCTGTTTTCCAGCTCATTTATAAATAAGTGAGTAGCTCCCAAGTTCCAGCACAGATCCCTGCAGGATTCCACCATTGACCTCTCTCCAACTGAAAAATTGACAGTAGTGTCCTACCATCTGTTTCCAATTATTTATCCTTGCAAGGGCATTTATTTTTATCCTCTGGGAGTCTAGGTTTTTTAAGACTTATGAATGATAGATTCATCAAATGTCTTTTGGAAATCCAAGTAAACATTGTTAATGAAAACCATGGTACACATTATTTTTTACTTCTTTTGAGAACTCTGGTAGTTTTGTGAAAAACTACTTAAAATAGGTGTATTGGTCCTATCTTACTTCCTTTCATCACACAAATATGTCATGTTTGTACACGTGCTGACATACACTGTATTGTAGTTCTACTCATTTATGTGGTGCAGGTGTTGGTCTTTCTGTGGTTCCCCAGATTTTCCCCAGACTTGTTTTAAACTAGTTTTTAAAACTGGTTTCCTAACACTCAACTGCCAGATCTTTGAGGCCAAAGCAACCACAATGAAGAGGTTATTACATACCACAGTTAAAAAGCTTGTTTAAAAGAGGGAATTGTTTCAGAATGAAAAGGAGGAATTCTTCATTACAACTATGTTGTTTGCCCTTATGCTTAAAATCAGTCTGCAGGACCAGTTGACTTTTATGTAAGAGTCTTAAAAGGCTTGACCTTGATGCTCTTGGAGCCTTTGTTACTGCTGTCTGACAGATCTTGGTACAGGGGTAAATTCCAGAAGGCTGGAAAAAAACCCAGTCGTACAGCAGTATTTGAACAGGGTATCTCATGGAGTCAGACAAGGATCTTGTTCATAGCCTCAGTATCCTTAACAATTTGTTGAGAGAGTAATTTACATTTATGGCTCCTGAACTTTTCAGGTGGCATAAAAATAATTTGTTTAATAAATGATAGTTATTTGTCTAATAAATTATAGTAAGGATAGCTAATTGCATAAACTGATTTGGATGCCATAATAACATGGGCTTATTTCTACAACCTATATTTTAATACACTAGATGCAGTGTAAGACTTCTAAGAACCAGAATCATGGAATCACAGAACCATAGAATGCCCTGGGCTGGAAGGGACCTTAGAGATCATTCAGTTCCAACCACCCTGCCACAGGCAGGGACACCTTCCACTAGGTCAGCTTGCTCAGAGCCACATCCAACCCGGCCTTGAACACTCTCAGGGATGGGGCTTCCAGAGCTTCTCTGGGCACCCTGTTTCAGTATTTCATCACCTTCATAGTAAAGTATTTCTTCCCAATATCTAATCTGAACTCACTTCTTAGTTTCAGTTTGAGTCCATTTCCTCTTGTTCTGCCACTATGTTCCCTTGTATATAGTTCCTTGCCATTCTTGTAGGTTCCTTTTAGGTGCTGGGAGCCCAAAATTAGGTCACCCCAAAGCCTTCCAGGAACAATCCCGGTTCTCTGAACTTTTTCTTCACCTTTCCTTATAGGAGAGGTGCTCCATCCTTCTAATCACCTTCATGGCTCTTCTCTGGACTTGCTCCAAAAGGTCCATGTCCTTCCTGTGCTGGGGACCACGGAGCAGGATGCAGCACTGCAGGTGGGGTCTCACCAGGGCAGAGCAGGGCAGAGCAGAGCAGAGGGGCAGAATCCAATTTAGTGGGAAGGATGTTGTGAGGGACCATGCCAAAGGCTTCACAGAAGTCTGGATAAGTGACATCCATAGCCCTTCCCTTGTCCACTGATGTAGTCACCCCTTCATACAAGTCCACTGGGTTGGCCAGGCAGAACTGACACTTGGTGAAGCCATGCTGGCTGTCCCAAATCACCTTCCTGTCCTTCATGAGCCTTGGCACAGCTGCTAAGAGGATCTGTTCTGTGATTTTCCCAGGCACAGGGTCTGACAGGTTGGTAGTTTGCAGGCTCCTCCTTCCTACCCTTTTAAAGCTGGGTACAGTATTTCCCATTTTCCAGTCACCTGGGACTTCACCTGGCTCCTAGGACTTTTCAGATATCAGGGAGAGTGGCTTGGCAACTAGAGCAGCCAATTCCCTCAGGACTCCGGGATGTAACTCATGCATGTTCCCATGGACTTAAACATCTCCAGGCTGGTGGTCATGAACTTGGTCTGTACTTGCAGGTGGAAGCATTTTACCTCCCTTGTCCCCATTGTGAGCAGTCCACGCTCCCAAGAGGTGTGGGAAGAAAGGTTGTCATTGAATGCTGAGGCAAAAAAAAATAGTTTTTGAGTACCTCAGCTTTCTTTTTGTCAATTGTTACCCATTTTCCAGCATTTCTTATCAGGGGATACATCTTCTTTGACCTTTCTTTTCTGGTTAATACACCTGTACAAGCACTTCTTGTTACTCTTTGCATCCATTGCCAGGTTCAGTTCCCACTTCAAAAATGTAGAAGGCATCCTGCTGATGGGAGAACTATGAAATTATGTGTTATGGAAAACAGTTATTGAGAAGAGAAATTACAGACTGTGGTAGGACATCTGCATGTGAGCTCTCACTGCAGTGAAAAAGTCCAGTGCTGTCCCTAAATGTGTATACACACA